>BQNB010173425.1:3220-13363 GCA_026074375.1 Tanacetum coccineum
CTTGTGATTAGGATGAGTACACATCAAGCATACTCAATTTGGCTTAAAATTGTAAAAGTAAGTATCTCTGCCAGAATACTTCATCTTGTCGGAGGCGTGGTCGATGTTGAAGTTTTCATAAAAGGTAGGGTCCGGTGTCATAATAAGTAGAATAACCTCTTGTCGACTCGCTATCGATGTGGCTTCGAGATAAAAGGCACCTTATCGGAGGCGCGACCGATGTTGTAGCCTTCTAAAGGACTGAGGTTTAATAATGTTGCTTAATTTTTGTCTTATTTTGTGCCTTAAAGAGCCTAAAGGTATATGGTGCAAATGAGATTGGTCCATTCATGTCTTAAAGAGCCTTAGGGTATATGACTTGAATGGTGTCTTGCTTAAGTAGCCTAATAAAGCCAAATTTTGGTTGCCTCGATGTGGACTATAATCTTGATGACATTTGATCTTTTGAAAAGGGCTAGGAGCTAATTATTGCGTTCTTAACCGTTACGCTTTATTTTTGGAATTAATAAGTATCGAAACAAGTCTTAAAGAGCCTTCGGGTATATGACTTAAGTAAAATCTTGAGATACAAAAGTAGGATTTACTGCGGGAGGAAAGTAAGTACACTAATTAGTAGTTTATGAGTAGTGTTAGTGTCCAATGACTTGTAATTAACAATGATTTGTTTTTTAAGCTTAGTATGTAAAAGTGAAAAATCAGGATGATGAAGTTATCTTTTAGACACTTAATTGTGCTTTTTGTTCTATGATCCTCAAAGTTACCAATGAGGTAATGAAAACAATACATTATGTCAACACAAATAAGTTGTAGTTAGGTAGTTAATTATCAAGAAAAATCATTAAAAAAATCTTTGAAAATGGGAAATCGGGTGTTTTATAACTTGTGATCTCTTAACTCTCTCAACAAAAATCTTTGCTACTTTTCAAAGGTTTAGTTTGAGGAATTTTCGAGGTATTTGGTTATAAGGCATGTGATATTGCGTGAGGACACACAATCGTTTAGTTTGGGGAATTTTGATAAGTGTAGAATACACATATCCATTTATGCCTAAAATGACCCAATTAAACCCAAAACAGATCAAAAATGGCAAAAATATGCTTGTATTTGTGTTTTGTGTGTGCAGGTACGGATAAATCAAAAATCACAAGAAAACAGTCAAAATCGGGCAAGCACGGACACGGGAATCAGAAGAGTTCAAAAAGAAGCCAAAGAATCAAAGCCGAAGCCAGAAAAGTCAAGCCTCAGTCAAATCCAGTCAAAGATGGTCAATAAAAGTCAACAAAGCCCAAAACCCTAACCCATTTCCTTTTTAATATACCACAAGGGCCAAACTTGAAAGCTTCCAAAGTTATTTATAACTAAGAAATGGAATAAACAAAGAAAGGGACTGAAATCGCCAAAAGGGTAAAGTTCAACAGAATTTTACCCCGTTTTCAGTTATAAAAAAAGGGCGCGAAGGGTTTTTACTATTCACCCATCGTCCCCCTTTCACCCCACAATCAAAACAAAGGGCTTTTGTAAATTAAAGGGTGCATTAGTCAATTCAAGGAAGCCCAAGTACAATGGCAGGGTCAAATGGGTCAAATCAAGAATCTTACTAGCTCACTCTCAAGCATAGAGCACGCGGCTATGAAAGAAGCACAAATTCATGTGGGTTTTTGTACTAAATCACTCAGAGAACTAGCACAATGTCACATCAAAGGAATGCCATGCTGGCAATCTTCAGGTGTCCACAAATCAATCCAACGGCCACAATAGAAGCTCAAATGATTGAAGAAATGATTGGTTGAGATTGAAAGTTTGGAGAGCAGGGCAAGAGGGCTAGAATCTTCCAAGGCAGCCTATAAATAGGCCTCACTTCGCACACACACACCTATCTAGGTTTTTAGTAATTTTTAGTTTAGCTTAAATTCGTATTTTTACTTAAATAATTTGTATTTCCTTTCTCAAGTAATGTAATCAGTTTCTTTAATTAATGAAATTCAGTTTCTCTAAATCTCTCCAAATTTCTTTTTACTCTCTTAATAAGCTAAGTTGTCTCAATAAGCTAATAAGTTCATTTAAAGCTCTTTCAGTCTATAAGCTGAAATAGAGCTTATTGAATTCAGAATTAATCTTACTTAAACCTTAAATCAGTTTAAACTTACATTTATTATGGACCTTATTGGATTTGAGCTTTTTGGAAGGGGATCTTAACTTGGAAGAGATCCCAAGGACTTTACCCTAGCTTATCTAATAAGCTAGGGAGCTTGTAGCTGCCATTATTGGACCTCTTGTTTAGCTAGAGGAGTTTGTAAGTTTCTCTTTCATTTCCTTTAATTCTAGCTTTAAATAGTGATCTCATTGCTTTCTATATTTAGATCTGCTTATTTGCTTATTCTCTTTGCTTATTAGTGCTTATTTGAGTTTTATCTAGCTAAATCATCTTAGTTGTTTATCTGTTTTCAATTTTCTTAGTTTAAATCATATATTTTCATATAATTGTCTTAAAAACCTCTAAAAAACCAAAAATATAGTAAAATAGCTTAAGTCTTAGAATATTGCTTATCTAGTTATTAATTCATGCTTATTAAAGTTGTTTTAATCTAATAATTATCTGGTAATAAGCACTTGTTTTCTAGATTTCAAATTTAGTAGCTTAATTATAATTGTCTTAGTCTTAAAGGGGTGTTTGGTTTAATTCTAAGCCTGACTTTTGCCCTCCCAAAGTCAAAGTGGTTTTTAAGATTGGTATTAAGTCAGCTTAGATTTCATTTAAAATCATTAGGCAAAGAGTTTTCGAAAGTTAATTTTCATTTTTCAAAAAGTTATGGCTTATTATAATGGTTCCAGCACCAGGGCATTTTGTATTAGACTCCAGGCTATGGAAATTTTAATCTAAGCCCTCAAAGGCTTAGATCTTACTTGCACTTTGTTTAAACACTCTAGTAGGCGTGCTTATTGATTTTTAAGTGCAGGATTTCCCTTAGAAAGCCTGCACCTTTGTGTTTGCACTTGTGCAATAAGTAATTTCACAGTTCTAACAATAAGTTCAGTACTGTTGTCAACTTTGGGCTTAAGATTAAGCCAGTAATCTTAGGATTTAGCTTCTCCAAATTAATGGTATGAATATAGCTTAGATGTAATTACTATAGATTAGGTAATAGATTTAGATTCTTTACTTATTAGTTTAGCTTAATTGCTATCTGCATACAATTCACCAAGTGCTAAGCCAGTACTAAACTAAAATAGTTAGTTACTGCTGTCACAGTTGAGTGAGTTTTTTGCCACGCGCTCAGATATTTATATAGCTGAGTTTCTCGAAGGAGATGTAGGCAATTTAGGCTTAAAATCTCGTAGGTTACGGTCTTTGGTATTGCTTAATATAGTTTCAGTCTTTAATTTGTTACTAGCTTAATTGTCTTAGGCTTATTTTGCTGTCAAAAGTCACTTTAAATCAACCTCAACAAGCCAAAAACAGTAGGTTACTTAAGTAGTTTTGTTATATTTAGTTAATTTTAGCTTAGGATCCTCGTTTTATAGTTAAATGACTAAAATCGATCATAAGTAGCTTTTATTGTTCTTAATAGCTAAAAGTCTAGATTGTGCTCTTTTTAAAAATAATGTTATTTAGATTTTTGCTTATCATTTGGATTCTGTAGTTTGCTAATCAGTTCATCACTCACATTTCAGTTGTTTAAAAGTTATTCCAGCTTAATTTCTCTCGTCATTCATAGATCTAAGCATGTCATAAGCTTCCGTGAGTTTGAGAAAAGATTAGAGCGCTTGTTGCCTTTGCCATTCTGAGATAATTTGAGCTTATTTGTAGCTGCATTGAGGTTAGAAAACCGATGTGTATGCCACGAGAGGACAACCTCGTAGTTTGTTGGAGAGACCGTGCTTGTTAGTTGAGGCTTTGATTAGCGCTTGCGTTTATGAGAGGGATCTTTAGATTCTTGTGTGTGTAGTTCTATTCTAAAGAACCATAGTGCTTTTGTTAAAGTTGTTTCTAGCTTATATTTTTATAATTTGCTTCTTTAAGTTCTTGTGAACAGCACTTTTTGTTCTAGAGACATACTTTTTATGTCTAGAATGGAACTGTTGCTTGACGTCGGGTTATAGGTTTCAGGAGCTAATTTTGTAAGTTTTATTTTTAAATGTTTTCAGTGTGATGTTCTCATCAGTTAGGTATCTTTGCTCCGGTCTAGTCCTCTGCATAGTCTTTGCATAATTATATTGTCCTTAGTTAAGTCTTTTGTTAAGTTTTATTAGTTTTTAATATTTTAATCTGTATATTAGGGTTTTAGTTTTAATTAGTTTAATTAAACTTTAAAGTAAAAAAGTAAAAAATTCGGGGCTTTTATTTTAAAAACTGATTTCATGCGCACAAATTCTTTATTTAGTGTGTGTGTGTATTTTTTTTTTTGTAAAAATTTTAGGAGATCTTTTATTTTTTAATAGTTGTATTATTTTTAAGTTTTAATTAGTTTAATAATCTGTTAGAGAGAAAAAGAAGTAGAATAATCTATGATTTAAAAAAAATCTAAAATGTATAAAAAGAAAGTATTTTTCTTTTTCCTCAAAAATTAGTTCTTTTGTCTATCTTTAGGTTTAGAAATTTATGGTTTGCACTTTTTAGGGGTTTAATTTTAGTTTACTTGATTAAAGTCGCGTGTTTATGTTAATTTGTTGCGGTTATTTGTTTAATTTGTATAATTGTTTTTAAGTGTTCTCTTTTAATTGTTGGCTTAATCTTAACATAATCTACCATTGCTTATTCAAAATCAAGAATCCAAGCATAAAGACTTCAAATCTGGTTTCAATTTTCACTAGTCGATTTGCGAGTAGTGTATAGGTAATCCACGGTGCTGCTCATACTTACCGGTTTAATACTACGTATTTTTATATTATATATTTATATCTTCTAAGAGTGAATTTAATCAAGGGGTAATTGGTAATTTCTTTTAAACTCTTATAACGTATTATATTTTATAGTATATGTCTTGTTGAGGTGAGGCTGTATATAAAGCTTAGCTATAGGTTTCTAGCGGTGTTAACAATCAGAGGGCTCCAGTGGCAAATCAAAGAACCCTTACTTGCTTTGAATGTGGGCAAACAAGATGGTATATCGTATGTAGTGAATGCCGGAGTTAAAAGAATCAAAACATTGGAAACCAAGGGAGTAGTGAAAGCCTGTGGAGGGTGTTATGCTTTAGGAGGGGATAAATCCTAACATGATTCCTAACAACATTGCGATGATATCATGCTTTAAGAGAGATTTTCCCGGTTTTTATGTGACACCTAGGTTTGGAACTATCATAGAATCTATTTCCATTAGGGATTTCCGTTGTACTTTCTTTTGAATTTTTGTATGTACAGTGTGAATGTTTTGATTCATCTATCAAATTAATGTGTAGTGAAAAATTTCGATCAATTTCAATTATCTATTTAATTTATTGCAAGCCACTCCCTAAATTACTAAGTTATAAGCATTTTTACCTCACTTTATAAAACCGTTTTACCTACCACATTAATAACTATTTTATATCATTGCTCATTATTTTTTACTAATTCGTTTAGCATAAATATTTATGATCTAATCATTTTACTATTACCTTATGAACTATTTTTATTTCCATCACATAAATTATTTACTATCACCTTTAAATTATTTAGCTATCACCTTATAAACTATCTCATTGTTGTTTCACAAAATAATTTGTTGTCACCCTATAAACTACATTGCTTTCATCAAATAAACTATTTTGTTACATTATAATACTACTTTAAAATTAAAAAAATATATGTATAACATTATTTTGACAAAAATGAGCGTTTCATCGTTAGTCTCACATTATACAGTTAGCCGCTCAGATCACGATGTTTATAATTCAGAAGGATCATGGCCATCGCTCGAGAGTGGCCTGCTTTAAAACTTTTGTCAAAAATTAATCTTTTTATTTATATCCCTGAATAGGAATGAGTTTTATTGTGTTTGTGGACTGTGTGTGGTGGGCCTCATACCATTGAAACTATTATAGACATCAACTAAGTAGACCTTTCCCCCACCTGTGTCATAGAATCGACTCATCTTACGCTGAATTCTTCATAGGTCAAGAGTCTAAGAACATCCGCACTCGTCCCCTTCGAGGACAATCGCTAACAAGCATATTTGCCAACAAGGACTTTACAAATCACCCAATCAATGTTAGCACATATGCCATGAACTCACTAAAATATCACCCTACTCTCACTAACTCCCTTGTTATATATCACACACCTATTCCCTCTCCCTCATTTTCCCCCACTCATTATTTAATCCATAAACCACAAAAATCAAAATTAAACATATATAATACCACATACTCTATCACAAATATCCAACCCATCACTCCCCCAATTCCCTACACCTAACAATCATATCACCCTACTCACCTCTAACACTAGACCCTCCCACACCACTACCCCCCTTATTCAATCACAATTAACTTACCCCCCTCCCTACAACACCACACCCCCCCCATATACCACAAACTCTATAAAAACCACATAACCCCCCACCACCATATAGTCTTCTTCCCCCCTACCCCCTTAGTCCATACCTCCCCCCAAACTCCCACAACGTCTACTCCTTTTACCCTTACACACAACTCAACTCCCCACACAAATCCTCCCACACCACGATCACCTGTCTTCAAGTATCTTCATCCAACCTCCACACAACAATGCATCTTCGAAACGCGAAACTCCCCAACACTCTCTGCCCCCCCAACCCTCCATCGTTCTTGATCTGTTGTCTTAATAACCTACCCGATTTAACGAACTCAAAGTCCACCTATCCCCCCCACCACAAAATATCTCATACCCCACCCCCACATACACCCTTACATACCACCATCCCTCCCAACAATACATATATGTAATCCCCCCCTCACCTTAATAGTAGATCGAATTGCCACCATCACTCCTTTAATCATAGATAATTACTCCCCAATTATAATTTATTCACATAGAATCATATTAAATCATAACCAAACACTCTATACAACTACACCTCCTCACTTCAACTAACATTACACACTCTCACCACCAATTATATTTTTCCAATATACAATTCCACTCCACGTCTACAGAATTCCCACAACTCTCAAAACACCAACTCCAAACCAAAACACCCAACACCTATTATCAAACCAACAACCACCTTTTTATACCTATAGTATATGAATCGCTAAATCTACGTTAGGCACATCGCATCGCTATCTGAAACTGAGACTTTGTAAGAATTGATTCCTACTGAACTCTTTAGTGAGAGCGGTCTAGACCACCCAACTATTAACAAGTCTATTACACGTGGTTTTCGGTGAATCATAATAATGTTTATGTTATTTTGGCATAGTGATGATTTATTCCTGGTATGAGGTACTTTCTTATTCTTCTTAATGATTTGTTTTTACATTTTTAATATTTTTGTGCTTCTCCCCCTCCACCACCCTCCCACCCCTCTGCTATATGCTAATGTTGCTATGTATGATTTTCGATTTGAGTATTTATAGTAGTACAAAGTAATGTGACAGTGTACTATATCAACTCTCGTTAGATATATATAGATCGATGATCGCTATTGAATTTCCCTCCCTCTTGTCTATATTTCATATATAGTAGATAACTGCAATGATACTCCTCTCCTGCGCTCTCTCTCTGCTTTAGTCTTTGTGTGTGTGTGTACGCGCGCGCATCACTAGTATCAGCACATATTGTACTTTTATCCAGAGCGATGATTGTGTTCTTACGTGTTTATGCTGATGGTCGGTTTATGTGTGTGTGGCCTAGAGCTGAAGTTGTGTAGTGTTGATATGCTAGATTTTCATTTTCCGGTGGTACCGCGCGTTAGTCCCTCACATCCGCGACTAACCGCTCTCGAGTAGCAGATGAGCAGATAGAGATCTAGCACGCGCTGCCACGCTCTTTTGTGTGTGTGTGTGATGGTATGTGTGTGGGGGTGTGTGTGTGTGTGTTGTTATGCGCGTTCTATAGGAGAGAGAGCGGCCCTGCTCCTCGCATCCCCTCATCGCTCTCTGGTTGAGGAGACTGAGGCAGACGCGCTCTCTCGTCGTGTCAGAGAGGAGCCAAAGGCGTCCCATGTTGGAGCTGATTGGATCAGCGAGTAGCTCGTATAGAGAGTTGCAATGTGTGTCAATGAGGTCATCGCGCGCTCATGTGATCAATGCGACACACTCCGTGTGGGAGTATCTTTTGAATGTGTTGGGATCTTCCTAGAGAGAGATAAAACTAAATGAGAGTATGTTTGTCAGTGTAAGAGTAGAGATCTCGGAGGTGTGAGGAAGGTTGTGATACATGTCACGAGCACGTCTTGAAATTTCAGGGAAACTGGTCATGTAATGACTAATGACGATCTTTGTAAATCTTGGATAAGGAATCAAAGATGTTGGATGATGAAGAGAATAGTAAAGTCCTTCCCACAGTAACTCCGCATAATCCACGTGAATGTAATTGACAAAGCAATACATCATTTGCATTATCTGCAATGGCGGTTAATCCCATCCAGTGACACGTGTTCTCAAGCACTTGGAAAATATCTTGCATAACGTTTGCCATGGTTGCAGAAGACCAGTTGTCTTAAAGCTTGATGATGTCTTCAGCTCAATTGTAAAGCCCAAATTTTGTTTATAGAATGCAACCATGTCAGAAAATGATGGTGGTGGCATGAATGAATTATGATTGTTTTCATTTGCTTGTGGTAGATGAAAGATTGTTCTGAAGTCATCCAGTGTAAGAGAAAGTTCTTTCTTGTCCAACATAAACTTGAGCCTATACTTTGAACCGTCTTCCTTTAAAGTATGCCAGAACTGGGCCATATAAATCCATGGAATGGAGGAAGAAGCTGCAATGCTGAATCGTAATGAATGATTCTTGATGATGTTTGTCGGAATTTTGCTTTCCGGTGGGCATTGCACATGTTCAAGATCAACTTTCTTGTTAGCATCTATAAGATCATATCTTTTGTTTGAAGGATACAGTTCATCTGGATGAACCTCAGCTGCATGTTGTTGTTGTGCCATGATGATTACTAAATGAATAAAATTGAGATGTTAGATAACAAACAATTCTTTTGACATTTTTGTCTTTTTTCACTTTGTCTGTTTTATATGTTCTGGCAATTCTTTTTAAACATATTTTTGATCAGTTTCTTTCTCATGTGCTCGTTCTTGGTTTTTCTAGCACATGCCATACGCTTTATTCGAATTATTCTTTTGATTTATCATTTCTGTGTGTTCTGGCAATTCTTTTTCGAACACATTTTTGATTTGCTTTCTCGCGTATGGATTTAGCTCTCTCTTTCTGTTTTTAGAATATCATCACCAAAAATTCTTTGTGACATGATACTCTTTCAAGAATGTTAAAGATCTCTCATTTGATGTTAATCAAGACTCTTTTACTAACAAATTAAAGAGAAATCATTCAACTTTTTAAAATTGTTTTGTGAAAGAGTATCATTTTAACACAATAACAGATTTTAAGAACTTTTTCCAGAAATCTTTTGACAAAAACTTTCTTTATAATGATAACATAGAATCATATCATCACAAACCTACAATTGAATAGACTCTAAGTCACTCACTCCTCATTCCGTTCATTGCAAAAAACGGCTGAAACCGGACATGACTTAGTCCACTTAAACAATTGAGATTTGGATTTTCAGATTCAAGTTATAAAAACTTTTCACTTTCACATTTTGTCATGATTCCTAAACAATGAAGACAAACATATCTAATTCAATAATTGAATGGACACTAAGTCACTCACTCCTCATTCTGTTCATTACAGAAAATGGCCAAAACCGGACATGACTTAGTCCATTTAAACAATTACGAATAGATATATATGACCCACAGCTTAGAATTCATATAAACTTGCTTTCTTTCTCAAAATTATTTGATTTTTTTTCACCACACATGAGAAACTGATCTTTTTGTTCCACAGACATTCACGAATTAATCATCATATGCATTAATCATCAAAATTATTTCTTTGTCAAAACAACTTCACATTTCTACAGACGCATTTTTACTGAATTTTGACTTTTTGACACCACCGAGTTTGACTTTTTGACCCTTCCGATTTTGACTATTTGACTATTAC
>BQNB010173426.1:0-12804 GCA_026074375.1 Tanacetum coccineum
GTTCATGTTGGCGTAAGTTAACTACTTTATGTTTCATTGAGATTTATAAGAAAGCAACTTACACGATAACCTAGCCGTTAAAGATGTTTTAGACTCTTCACTCTTGTTAAGTTCTGAGATTTTCGAATCCTAAAGCCACACCTTTCATCTTAATGTTGTCTACCATCACCTTATTATTTTTACAAAGGTTTTCATCTTAAAGGCGATTCATCCATAAATAAGAAAACATCAAATAGCTTGATATATGGTTTCTTTTCCTTTCCACAGGCAAAGAGAGCTTGAGGGAGTGATGATAGCAAATGAACACTTAAGGTGGTAAAACATATTCATTGATAAAAAACAACGAGACACTCAAGTTAAGTTTCGTGACGACCCTGCATCTTTTTTAACCTAAAGAAGCGTTCACTCAAATGATCGAACATATATACCACCTTTCCAACTTTGGAAACAAAAACTATAACAAGTTTCTAGTGTGAATTTTCTCTAAATTCGACGTTAAGTATCTAATAATACCAGTTTTTCTCAAGAAAATCATTAAAGAAAGTAGCTTAATCGATATTCACGTGGCTTATAAATGAATGAGCTAGAATTTTGCTTTAAGATTTTTGAATCCTAAAATGACAGATTGTGTCTTTCATCTTAGTTACTAGTAGTCAAAGGAAAACTGAAATGAGCCATTCTACCCAATCAGGGTCACATAGCTTGATAATTTATAGTTTCTTTGTCTTTGAAGTTACTCGCGTTCTTGCAGTAACACAACACCGATTGGCTTGATGACATTCATCCAAGCAATAACAACATAACCAGCTAGCTTAAGGGATCTATAGAACTAAAGGAACATAAAAGGTGGAAATCAGCTTGATCCACAAATAAACAATCAGACGTACAACGCCTAAATATAATCTTAATTGCAACGGCGCACGTATATCTTATCTAACCTACAGGAAAGCAATATTCCCTAAACGTTCACTCAAATCTTCGACTATACCGTCCTTTCATCCCCCAACAGAATCTGTAATTAAGAAGTTTCTACCGGAAATTTCTCTAATTATATGCAAAGTATCTAATGCATGCTTCATTCTTAACCCTAACTCTAACATGCAATATGTAAAAGGATTCGAAGATTAACACCAACATAAAACAAATCTCAGATTCTTTATTGAAATCACAAACCACAACAAAGATTGATGAGAAATTAACATATACAATTGCAAACTATAAATGCCATAAACATCTTTATTATTAAATACAACATAAGCAGTACATTAATTTAATTTATGAATTGCATCCAACACAACTCAAAAATGACAAACAATGTGCAGGAACACACACAATTCGATAAACCTATATCTTGCTACTTATCACGATATAACCATGAAACAATTAACACTCAAAAAAACCCACCAAAAAACCGCATGTTAAGATTAAATTCTTAAGTTGGTGACACACAAACAAAGAAAATGATTAAGAAACTCGCGTAACAACTCGAAAGCAACAAAAACTATCTGAGTTCCCAAAAACTATGCTATGATATTTATGTATTGAATCAAAATAAAATCTTTTTTATGATTGATTATATGGATTTTTTTATTTTATTTTTATCAAAACACACACAACTTATAAAGCACATTAGCACAATAACATAGTAATACAAAAATTTCAAGGAAGAACACATAACATCTTGTGTTGATGATAGATTTAATGATTGTAAGTAAATAGAAGCAGTTATTTACCTTATATCGAAATTTTGGGAGAAGTGAAACTAGTGTATCGGTTGGATTGTTGTTAGAGAGTGTTGTTAAAGAGTGAGAAGGACAAGTGGGCAAACAAAGGCTTATTTTTGACTAAAGAATTACTCTATGTCAATGAGTCAAAATTAGAATATAGTTGACTTACAATTTATTTATTTTCGTAACTTATGGTTATTTGTTCAAAAAAAGAAAAGACTTATGGTTACATTTAATCTTTTTATTTTTATTTTATTTTTCATCTGGTTATAACTCAACTTGGTTTTATATAATATTCAACAAAAAGAATGGGTATTTAATATACCTGAAAATAACTTAAAAGGATCTTACAAATCATTTTTACTTCATTACCATAATAAGTGTCAAATGTGAAATGGATATATTGAGAAAAAAAAAAATCTTTTTGTATGCACAGATGGTAAATTTTATTAAATGACTCAAATTAAAAGAAAAACAAACAGATGAGTAATATCGTTTGAGATATTTTGTGATGATCAGATAAATTGATATTATTGTGTCTTTTTAGACGTGGAATTATTTTTGCTATAAGGCCCGATAAGCACACAAATGTCAAATTTACAGATAATTACAAGTCAGCCTACAACTTTATATACAAAGTTTACAAACTACAAAGTATTGTAAAACACTAAAACCGGTCCAAATGCATTTATATAACAGGCCCATTTTGACTTATTTTTCTTTCTACAGTACTTTTAATTATTGGGTTTTTTTAACGAGTTAATACTAGCAGGGTACCTGCGCGTTGCAGCGGCGGGTACCTTGCAATCATAATTTTTGACGAACGATTTTTCTGATCATCATTTTCGTTACAATAATAGCAGATATTGTAGCGGCGGGTACTTTATATATGAGACTATGAGCAACATATTTCATATAATAATAGCAGATATTGTAGCGTTGCTAGTATTAAAGCGGTTGTCGTGACGATAAATGATAAGCTGATGTGTTTCGTTTTGTATTATGCATAAAAAAATCGCGTTTTGAAGTATGTTTGATTCTCCAAAACTTTGTTTTAGATACACGTGACATTCACATTTTTCGTTTCCGCTTAATACACTTTCTTTTTTATATTTTGCGTTTCCAAAATTAAATAATCAAAACGGGAAAATGTAATCATAAATGTTTTTTGAGTCATATTGTCGTATAGTGATTGTAATTATAAAAAGTGTTCTTAAACATAAGATGTTTAATGTTAATTAATTGTTGTGATGTTAATTAATTGTTGTAACAGTAATCACTATAATCGAATGATCAATTTCTGCGTTCATTGTTTGAAAAAGCTAAGACACTGGATTGGCTTGCGGATTTGACAAATGCTTAGAAGAAATGTTTTTTGGTATTATTGATTAATAGTTTGTTTGGTTTATATCTTGTATTATATTAATTGTACTTTGGAGTAATGAAGTATTTTAATTATAGCATTAATTATAACATTAATTATATGTGTGCATTGATGCATTAAATAGTTGTATACATAGCATTAAAACTTGTATTACTTAGAAGCTATGTAAGTTTTGTGCATCTAAGGATTGTACCATAAACTTTATGATATGTGTTACTTAAAATCAAGTTGCATTTAAAGATTGTATCATAAGTTTAATAAGTTGTATTACTTAATTTTTTTTGTGCATTAATGAAGATAGAGTGATATTTTTGTTTTATAAGTAGTATAGATAATGAGTGTCAAATGTGAAATGGATATATTGAGAAAAAAAATAATTCTTTTTTGTATGCATAGATGGTAAATTTTATTAAATGACTCAAATTAAAAGAAAAACAAACAGATGAGTAATATCATATTTTGTGATGATCAGATAAATTGATATTATCGTGTCTTTTTAGACGTGGAATTATTTTTGCTATAAGGCCCAATAAGCACACAAATATCAAATTTACAGATAATTACAAGTCGGCCCACAACTTTATATACAAACTACAAAGTATTGTAAAACACTAAAACCCGTCCAAATGCATTTATATAACAGGCCCATTTTGACTTCTTTTTCTTTCTACTTTTAACAAACAAAGATATCCGCGCGTTGTTGCTAGAGGTGCAAAAAAATCGGTTAAAACCGGTTTCTGGTTTTTAGAAAACCGGTTTTTTTAATAACCGGTTTCGGTTTTTCCGAAATCGGTTTTTTTCGGTTATAAATGTTCGGAATCGGTTTTTTTCGGTTATAAATTTTCGTTATCGGTTTTTTACCGGTTCGGTTTTTTTCAGAATTTAAAACTTCGAACATTTATTTAATAAATTTGTTAATTATCAAACATTTAATTAAACAATACACCGGAAACATACTAACAAATAACACATAACTTTTATTTGCACCAGAAACATACTAAAAAAAAATACGACCATAACTTTTATTAAAACAATACAAATATACAACTAACAAAATAAAAATAATACCAGAAAACATTCGAGATTCGCATACCATCACCCGAAAACATATTAGTGTACTCAAGTATGTCTGCCATCACCCGTTATACTCAATCCATTAAATCTTCTAAGAAATCTTCTACATCTACGTGTTTCAATATCTAATCTTCAACTCAACATTCTCTAATTCGGTATTCGGAGGTGATATCCCCTAATCAACTTCTTCTCTTGCTATAGTTTCTTCAACGTCTTCTAATATCGGACCTTCCAACGATGTTTCATGTTGTACCCTATCTACTCCGTCCAAATAATCTTTCAAACATACACATACTTCCACGGATTCGGGGGTTAGTCTTGACCTTCTTTCCGATATAATTCTACCGCTAATAGAAAAGGCCGATTCGGAAGCTACCGTCGAAGCTTGGACCGTTAATAAGTCACGAGCCATAGCGGATAAAATTGGAAATTGGATTTCCCTTTCTTTCCACCAAGCCAAAATGTCAAAGTTTGTAAACTCTTCGGGCCTTAAAGTTATTAAAAAGTTTGTAGCCATATATTGTCCCAACTCGCTTGTTGGGGCCGATGTTCGTTGACGCTTTGTAGCGTCTTCAAATAAACTATTATAAAGGTTTATATTAATGTCACTTGCCATTCGGGACGATCCGGCCCGCATTTGATCAACAATTGGGTTTTGTATTTGACCATATTTTGTTGCATAAATTCCAAATAATTTTTTAAAGTTATCGTTAAATATAAAAATTTGGGAGTTTATATAGTTGGGGTCGGGGTTGTTAGCGTCTAACCCAAAGGATAAGTCTAAATTGTTCATTATTCTTGTTATTAAAAGTTCTACGCCTCCAACATTTAAACATGGATTAAGTGCGGCGGAACAAGTAAAAACCAAAGGTAAATTAGCAAAATATTTTACAAATTTCTTTTTTATAACTTTAACCATTCTTCTAAACATTTGACTAGGTGAGGTTTTTAATTCGTCTAATTTTTCCGTCATAGCATAAATTTGATTTAAAACTAATGAGCTAGTTGGGTAATAAACACCCGATAATATAGTTGTTGCCACTTTAAAAACTTGTAAAAAAATAGTTAAATCATTTAGTAGATCCCAATCTTGGTCGCTTATCGAAACGGACTTATTTCTATTAACAAGTGTTTCATTAAAAGCGTTTAAAGTCTCACGTTGTCGTAATATATTTTCAAACATCATGCAAGTAGAATTCCACCTAGTATTATTATCATAGCAAGGTCCTAGGGGTTCTTCACCACATTGTTTACGAAAACGTCTATAGTTCATTTGTCGTTCGTTACTCGAACTATATATAGTTACTAATAAACCCCTAAATTTCATCCTTAAACTATCACATATTTTTAATGCCGCTTGCACGGATAAATTTATAACATGAGCAACACAACGGGAATGAAAAAAAAGACCATCTAAAACGGGTTTTATACGTAATTTTAACAAATCCATAGCTCTAGTATTATTGGATGCATTATCTAGTGAAATCGTAAAAACTTTATTATCTAAATTATATTCAATTAAAGTGTCATGTAAAAGCAATTGTCCGTTTCATTAATAACCAAGATTCGGGATTAAACCAATGAGCCGTAACGGCTAAATAAGAATTTGCCGTACCATGTGGTGCGGTCCAAGTATCCGTAGTTATAGAAACACCATATTTATAATCACGAAAACCATCAATAATATCTTTTTTAGCCGTTTCCCATAATTTAAAAGCATCACTTCTAAGAGTAGTACGACTTACATGTTGATACCGCGGTTGTAGCCTCCTTTTGATGATCTCCGTAAGCTTGACGTTGTCGAAGTGGTTGAATGGAAGCGCTTGTTGAATGACAAACTTCGTAAAATCAAGTCGAACCGCATCATTATCAAATATAAAAACTTGACCATCCGCACCAATAGTACCTTGTGACGTATCATTTTGGCTAACCGCACTACAACCGCTCTTATGAGTCCTTAGTGTAGTGTTAGACGTGGGGTTATAAAATTTCGAACATTTCTTGCAACGCGCCTTTTCCACCCCATCAATCATAACACACAAATCGTAATTAGACCAAACATCTCCTTTTCTCGTAGTTGGTCTAATTTGCACAACATCATCATTTGTGTAAACTTTTCGTACATGGCTAGTAGAAACGGAAGGATTAGTGGAAGCTTGTTGTGATTGTGAGTTTTCCATTATAGAAGGATTAGAGAAATTAGAGAGATTAAAAAGAGATTAGTGAGTGTTTTTGATGTGTTTTCAACCCCAACTCATTACATTTATTTATACTACCAATCCATGGCTTAAAATCATCAAAAAAACAAAAAAAAAACAAAACAAAACGGGTATAAACGGCTAGATGACCGTTTGAAAATTTAAAAAAAAAACCGGTTAAAACCGGGTTTTTAAAAAAAAGTATATAACGGCTAGTGTTGACCGGTTTTTTTAACCGGTTAAAAACGGTTTTTTTTAAACGGATATAAAAAAAAAAAATTGAAAAAAAAACCCTGTTAAAACCGGTTATTTAAAAAACCCTGGTTAAAACCGGTTATTTTAAAAAACCGAATAAAACCGGGTTTAGAACCGGTAAAAAACCGGTCGCTTATTAAACCCGAAAACCGGTCTAACCGGTTCGGTTAAATAAAAACCGGTTCCGGTTTTTTGGACCGGTTGTTAAAAAAACCGGTTTTTATTTGCACCTCTAGCTGCCCCCTTTGTATTTAACCTGCGTTTTCAAAGTAGTAGTAAAACAACATTTTGGGCCTTCATTCATTTCTTCCTTTTCACCTCAAATATGCTCACATAACTTGGGCTGCAACATTGCATTCACTGCCAGGCCGAATTCTCTTAACATGGTAATGGGCTGCAGGTGCTGGACTTGTATGTTGGGCTGGACATCTGCTATTGATAACTCTATATAAATATGGGTCGGTCTGACCCATATAAATGGTGTCGGGCCGACCCAATAAAAGATGAAGGCACCGTCGAAACTGATTTTTAGTGCTATTTTCAATGGCATGCTCGGGGAATTTTTTCGACTTTATCTTGATCTTAAAAAACGCGTAAACGTCGTCAAATCATATCTGAAAGTCATCGTTTTCAACCCTTTGTACCTACAAGACAAAATAACACAAAACAAACATATTTGCAATATAATTAAGCATATTTTAGTGTTATTAGTACATTTATTAGTGTTTTCCGGGGTATAAATGATGTGTGTTTAAGCACACATCATCGGAAGATGATACAAGGAAGATGAAGATGAAGATTTATTGTTAGTACTTGTAGATAGTTACTTTTTGACTTCTGGTTATTCACGTGAATAACGCATAGGGAGTTGAGAACTAGTACTAGGATTTTTATTATTATGTTTTTCTTTCCGTTTACAATATAACATTATATTTTCATTTTATCACTTTTTTGTTTAGCAATTCTTTTTTGTTTTGTAATGTTAAAAAAGTATTTTGGTCATGAAAAATAAACCTCGCCATAACTTCTTACTTTGTATATGTTTGTCAAACTTTTTATGTATTTACAAATAACATAGTTGTGTATGTTCAAAACTTATATAAGTAAGAATCAAAACTGGTCTCATCGAGATCTTTTTTGTCGCAAAATTGAGCGTAGTTAAAAACACCCTTGTTCGAATTTTGTGTGAGGTCAATTTTGAAATCATCCAAGTTTCATTGAGTATATATTGCAGTTTTGTTCATTTTCTCAACTTATCAAGCAATTGTATGTTATAATCGAAAAAATATCACTGAACTCGTATGTCAAACAATTCAAACCCTATTCCAGCTTCTAAAACAAGAGTTTTTTTTTATAAAGGCAACAATATATATAAACCACACAAAAACGATACAAACAAATGGCGTTTCTATTCTCCAAACAAGATGATTAAATAGAAAAGAACCTAAACAAAGGAAACACAAAAAACAAGTCAAAAGTACACAGCGAGAACATTGTATGTTATTAGCAAGAAAAAAATTGAACCCCCTTGACAGAAATTCCTGGCTTCATCCCTGTCTAAGACCATCTAAGGTGTTTTCAATGGGTCAAGGAATTTAAGCTAGGGTTTTGTCTCATCTTAGTTGGGTTTTCATAGTTTTTGGGTTAATATCACAAACCTAGGATTTCTAGTGGTTCACCATCCACTACTACAAAAAGAGACATAGAGCCCCGTTGAAAACATGCATAGATCCCGGTTTTAGTGAGGGGCTCAAAGGGGGAGGGACTCTATTAGAGAATCAAATAGAGCTCGGTTTTGAAAACGGGCTCTATTTTAAGTTATAGAGCCTGGTTTTCTATAAGAAGCATGGCTCTATGTGAAAAAAAATATTTTATGCTGTAACTTCAGCCATTACATCAATTTCATTTGGCAAAGTGAACATTTTATAGATTTGAATCAAAAAGATACATTGAGATTACAACTTACATTCTGTTGATACATCAACTTCTTGAACAAAAATGATGTATACATGTAACTCCTTTGTTCTTAAGTCCAACCAAGCTAGTCTCTCCAACATTGACTCATAGGACCATTTATCAGTCACATTACATACAACATCATCTTCGATATAGCATGTGATCATATAGACCACTTAGAGGCATAAAGATGCCAATCCTTTTTTCTTTTCATGAAACTGGTGGAGTGTATCTGCAAAATTAAGACAATTGTAATTAATACTTACCAAATGTATATGAACTGGGATCCTCTCCTTTCTATAAAGCATCCCTGTTTTACGGCACATGCTACAAGGTATAAAAATCGTCTATAATCCATGTCAGTCTATAATCCATGTCAATGTGTATATTACAAAGAAACGGTAAGGCAATTTACAATGGTACTAATTGCTTTCAAAATACTACAAAAACAAAGATTGTTGATCTAAAAGAGTCATTTAGATAGCTCAACGGTCGAAGCAAAATTTAAAAGACATGGATGGCCTCATTTAGAAATAATATCTTTAGAAAGTTACTACCGTCTTGTCATAATACAGCTCCATGTAGTTTCTAACCCGCCCCTTCCAATAAAATACAAACCTTACACAAATTTCCTGATATAAGGTTTTGGTATTTTTAGTTTTTAACTATATTGAACCTTCATTAAAGAGAAAGGTAGTTTTATGTTGAGTTTAATAGCATGGGTTAAACATGAGATAAAATCAAAACTGCAATAAAATTGTTTCAGGTGAAACTTTTTGTCAATTATACTTTCTAATTGCTATCTTTTTGTCAATTATACTTGCTACTAACTTACAAGTTTCCTAAAACTGAGCCTCGAGCACTATAAAATTTTAAATGCCAACTTGTAATTATAATAGAAGATAATGTGCATACGCATAACATACCTTTTTCTTAGTATCAACTTAATATGCTTCTGATTGATAACAGCCAAGCTGAAATGAACTAGCAAAACACCACATCAACCACCTGCACAAAGTAAAAGAAACATACACCTTACCTTTCTTGCGAGGTTAAAATGGTAGAGAGAAATCCATAACATTGAGAAGGCCATTGACCGAAACCAAAATCAATCTTCATTAAGTACTAATCATATGCACTTTAAACCAAAATAATAAGAAACTATAACTGCTAAAAATATGATTTGATGACAATTAAAAAATATATACACAAATAAGAGTACATTTCCTCTAGTTTCGGCCACATAGATCATGTCGGAAGAAGAAAAGGATATGTGAATATGTGATACCTTCAAAAGCTCCTAAATTTGTCGGCCTCTTTTCTCCTTTGTCAATTTAAGTGCCTTTCTTTCATGTTACACACTGTATATTCGTATAGGAGCAAAACATTGTTTAATCTTATAATAAGTTAGTTTAACACCAAAACAAATGCAAATTGACATTTACTTTGAGACCAAATCAACCATTTTTTCAAGTAAACATAACCATGTTCATAATAGCGAAAAACTATATTAATTAGTAAACTTACAAAACAGATCAGGTTATCAATGGCCACAAAATCCCTAAATCTCAAATCTTTCCGAATTTATGAATTATAAAATGCTAGTCATGAGATAAGCATGTACATATTAACAAGTGAGAAGAAGTAAACCGAAGAAAATCGAGCCCTTATCTTCCCATATGTAACATAAAGCCCTGTTTTTGTATAAAAGATGGCTATTTTGTTTTAACAGAATAGTTATCGCTTCCCATCCAAAAAATACAACTAGTTTCATAGGTGGTACTTGTATTAAACCCTCCCACACAGTTGCAGTCATACCAGCACTGGAAAAACAATCACCAATGCTTAGGTTTGAGTTAAGTATTTTGTTGTACCTAAGTCACTGTTTGTGAAATGGGAATTCCTTATGTAGAAATCAAAAGGAATACTGAAAATATAATGATCAAATTCAACTACACTATTACAACACACAGACATTAAATAGAATTAGACATATGAAACCCTAAATATTAAAGGGGCCTAGACTACTACGGGCTAACTGGGCCTTATTAAACTAACACCCCCTCTCACACTCATAATGTTGCATCGGTAAACATTGAGAGTTTGTCAAACAAAAACTAAACTAAAACTGAAAAGCAAACGAAAAGCAGAGTATCCCAGAGTGCATACCCGGCTTTAGACGAAGTCTCATTCCGATGCAATCCAAACAGGTGCAGATTCAGACAGATGCAGATTCAGATTTAGATGTAGATTCAGACAGATGCAGATTCAGACAGATGTAGACAGGTGCAGAGCACACAATCACATAAATACGGAGATGAACGAGAGCAGAACAAGCAGACATCAACAAATTCATACAGCAGACATAACACTACATTTAGACAGCAGATCCAGATTCAGGCAGACAGCAGCAGATTCAGGCAGACAACAGACAAACCAAAGCAGAACTAGAACCAAACAGGTGAAATCAAATGCAGAACCATGACATAACCATATGCAAAACCATGCAAAATCAGGCGAAACCAGACAAAACAAAACATGTTGTTGATGTTGAAATGCAACACATAACTACTCAAGACATAGTCGGATTAGTTAGGCTAAACGTAGTGGTGACTGCAGAGGACACCGCCACGTCAGCGCCAACTCAGCTTTCGGTTCATTCGGAATCGTTTACGAAATAAATAGGCGTTGTAAAATGGTTTTTTAGCAAAGTAAGCTAGCACTAGACGGTCATGAGCACCGTAACGATCTCCAGGCATATAGTTTCGTTGGTATTTTTGGATTGTAGGATTAGATGCTTGAATAACCAAAGCAGCGTCTATTAAAAAACCGGAGAGTAAACTATTCACTTCCGTTTCATCATCCATATCATCGAAAAATAAACACTCGGAATTAATTTGAGACATATTGTTTGTAGTGTGTGTTTTTGATAAAAAGTGTATATGTGTGTGAAAATAGAAAAAAAGATGTTGGGTTTTATAGAAATTAAAGAGATAAATTTTATTTATTTATTTATAAGAAACGGCTTCATTTACTCGGTCTTTTACACGACCCAAACAATTGCAAAGGTTAGGGGGAACTAGTCTAGTTCGGTCGAGGTAATGGGACGACCGACCTTAGTTGCTTACACATGGAACGACCGACCGAAGGTCGACCTTACCATTACATTCAGTCTTAAGACTATCGCATCACCATCACAAACACCAAACTAGCCAACAACATTTATTACTAACCGATACAAATACCGAATACCGATACCGAAACCGATCCCAATACCGAAACCGACCCCAATACTAATACCATTATCAATACCCACACCAATAATAAATACAAATTCCAATATTACGAACCATTAGCTACCGAAACTCAAGCCTACTAAAAAACTAAAATCAACAATTTAGTCCTAATTCAAACCAATTCAGAATAGATAACCATAAGCAATTCTGAACCAACAAGTTCGCACCCGTTAATCTTGACACGAAACATATGTCTCCAAATAAACAATAGCAGCTCCATGAAACCGACCAAATTGTTGTATTTATTTTCATCCACCCATTAATTCTTCATCCATATAAATTAACTAAAAAACTTACTTGAATAAACAAAGATATAGATAGTCACATGATGAATTAATTTGATAGACAATAACAAGAACGAGCAACGACGACAGACCCGGCAACCGAACAAATAGCAAATAAACAGACTGGATTCATAGCTTCGATACCATGTAGAAATAAATTACGACATTAAATAAAACTAGACATATGAAACCCTAAATACTAAACGGGCCTAAACTACTACGGGCCAACTGGGCCTTATTAAACTAACCATACCGAGGCAACGTCTAGTGATGATTGGTCATCACTAAAGTATTCGGTTTCGGAAAGTACCTCATTGGAAGCTTTAGCCATAAGACTTTCACATCCAAATAACATAAGGTTCAAATTAAAGAGAGTGTCATAAGTAGTTAAAGACATAAATTAAAGATAAACGTCAATACAAATGAAATGTAATAGACATTGAAAAAGATAACTCGTTAACAATATAATAATCGACTAAAATAATTAAGAACGTAACCTAATTGTTTACAAAAAAAAATATACTTTTACCTTAACGATTGATGAAGATTTGACTTATCGAATGATGTAAGCCATAATGTTAGAACCCATTGAAGTTAAAAAAAATTAGATTATAATTTTGAAATGGATTA
>BQNB010173427.1:0-13363 GCA_026074375.1 Tanacetum coccineum
TTTCACACTTAGAATTTTTTGCATTTGCCTTCTCATTCCTAAGTGTGGGGTAAAACCCGACATTTTTAAACATTGAGGCCAATGTTCAGTTCTAAGTGTGGGGGGGATTTCTATCGAAATTGATCATACATGTGCCTGTCTGTGTCCCACGTATCCCCGTTTTAACCAAAATATATATTGTTTTATTTTAGTAAAAAATGTTAAAAATGAATGATATAAAAATGTTTAAAATAAGTAGGCCCGAAGGCTAGAACTAGGGAGATTTTTAACTTGACCGAGTTTGCACTCTAGCTTTCCCCTTAGCTTACGAGACTAAGTGTTTGCAAGACTTTAAAATTTTGCAAAGAACGAAAAATGATAAAGTTAAATATAAGTTAGATGCTAAGCGTGGAGTAGTTGGATCTCTTTAGAGCTCATAGAGGTTAATTGTGGCTTTTTGCTCTCATCAGCTTAATAAACTAAAAAATAATAATTTTCAATAAATAAAGTTGATTTGGTTTTTGCGATTCTTAGTTTTGATCCCTTCTTAGAGATTCCTTCTAGTGAAAATAAGGTACACATCGAGGTTTTGTCAGTGTTGTGGAAAAATAGGCTATCGATTCCTGACGGCTTGCTCCCGTTGTCTAGGTAGATAAAAGACCACAGAACTTAAAATTTGGCTATAATAATAATAATGTAATAAACTAAAGCCGAAATAAGACCACTGTTTCCTGTCGGTTCGCTCTTGATGTTGCAGTCGTTTAAAGGATGGAAGTAATAATAATAATAATAATAATAATAATAATAGTCCAAGACTGATAAAAGTTTGTTGTTTTCTGTCGGTTCGATCCCGATGTCTCGGCCTTCAAAAAGGTAGAGGAATCTACCAAGGTCGAAATAAGACTATTGTTTCTGGTCAGTTCGCTCCCGATGTTGCAGATGTTTAAAGGACCGAGGGCTAATATTGTTGCTTAATAATAATAATAAAGCCAAATTTTGACTCCGGGATTATCTAAATAAAGCCTCCATCTCTGGACTCGTAGTTGAGTTGTTTCGGATGAAATAAATAGGATAACCCCTAAATCATGCGAAATTAAAACCTTAATGCGGACCTTATTCTTAGCATATCGTCTTTTTATGAAAGGATTTCAAACTAATTATGGTTTAAACGAGTCTCCTTTATAATAATAAGGCCATAATATATTTAAATAAGTGATCTTGTTTCACATTATATTATCTAAATAAAATCCTTAGAGGATTTAGGAATAAGGGAGCGAAAAGTAGCTACGCTTACACAATTAACATTTATGAGTAGTGTTAGCATCTGATTTTATATTTAACTGTGACTTCGTTTTAAGCTTGGTTTGGGAATTGTGAAAAATCGAGAATGACGAACTCCCATTCTTTAAGCATTTTAAATAGTTTTATTAAATTTTTAACTTAGTTTTTATTTATTAATGAATAAGTGGTTAAAACAGAGAGCTTTCGAAACAAATAATTTTTAAACCCTCTTAATGGTCCTTGTCTGTTCTTGTTTGATGTGAGGGGGTTATAAGTTAAGGGGGTAAAATTATTTCTTTCTTAGCATGTATTATAAACATTGCGTGTGGGACTAATAATGACTTAGTGTGGGGGAATTTGATGTGTGCTTAAACACACATCATTTATACCCTGGAAAACACTATAAATCGGACTAATAACCATAAAATATGTGAAATTATACTGCAAATATGCTTAGTATATGTTTTTATGTCTTGCACGTACAAAGGATTGAAAACAAAGCAAAAACGGTGATTTTCGAGTGTGTTTCAACAATGCTTTCACGTTTATCAAGATTCAAATAAAGTCAGAAAAATGTCACGAGCACACCATTGGAAAGAGCATGGAAAAATGAGTCTGACGGATCCGGCCCCGCTAGAAGACTCGACCCGGTTCAACTTAAACGGGCCAGCCGAAGCTTACTAGTTCATGTATAGAAGCCTAGTCCAAATGAGCCTTATGAAGACCCATTTGTATCATATTAACCAAAAGAAGCCTAGCAGAGTTGGTAATTGGACTGGCTTGTGGTGTTTTATGTACATTGACCTGGGTTCGAGTCCTGCCTTTCCTTCCCCCATTTATTTTTAATGTATGCCAGCTCAGCCGACACCTCACACCAGTTGGGCCAATCAATTGGCGCCACGTGGCAACGCTTTATCCAAGGCGGCGTCAAAGGGTATTATTGGGCATTTAATGCCAATCATTACCAATGATTGGCAGGTAGGGTGAAAGGACTTAAACACCCCTCAGCTAAGGCTATAAAAGAGTATGCAGATTCGGCGCATCTTTCCATCTTTCTTTTTCATTTTTTCGTAGTTTTTTTTCTAGTAGTATAGGTAGTGTTTGTTAGCTTATTTTAGAGTTAAATTTAGTGCTTATTGTAAAAAGCTTTTCAAAGCTTATTATTCAAACTTATTGTATTAGCTTATTTTGGATAAATGAAAATGAAGGTTGGTATTGTTTGGCTTATCTCTTTGGCTTATTTTCTTTTTCTTTTTCTTTTCTATTCTAGCTTATTTCTAAATAAGCTAAGTCTTGAGCTTATTTCGGTTCTCTTTCTTTTCTTATAGCTTATATTCATGGTCGAATAAGTTATTTTATAGCTTATTCAATTTGATAAAGCTTATATAATCAAATAAGCTTAAAGCTTATTTAACTTTTTTCCTTTTTCTTGTCTTATTGTTCGAATAAACTAATATAGCTTATTTCCAACTCATCTCCTAGCTTATTAAACTGAATAAGCTATTTCACTTAGCTTATTCGAATAATAGCTTTCTAGGAGTATAGATCTAGCTTATTAGCTTGTTTCTTTATAAGTAGTATTCGAATAAGCTAGCTTATTCGAGTGGCTTATTTTGGCTATTTGCTTTTATAAGCTTATTCGATCTTTACAAAGGGTGCGACGAGTGCTTATTCCTTGGCTTATTTATAAGTCTAAGTCACCTTTTCTTTTCGAATAGCTTATTAACTTTTAGGTTGTTTTAGTTTAATTTTCAAAAGTAGATCTAGTTTTTACAAAAGTTTTAAATTAGCTTATTAGTTTAGATCTACTAGATTTTAGCTTTTCTATTTCAAAATACTTGATATTTTAGAATTTAAGTTTTTATCTTATAGCTTATTCATATAGCTTATTTGTCTTAACCCTTTTGCTTGTCTTATTGTTGATGAAAACTCATTCTTCCTCTTTGGCGTGGAGCTTAAGGGTCTTTTAAGCTTATTTCTTAGATAAAGTTTTTAGCTTTTTAAGGATTTATCTAGCTAATTAGTGAATAAAGTTCATACCTTTACTTGGTAATTAGTTATTTAGATATTAATAAAGTTTTAAGCTTTAGATTTTAAATAAGTTTATTAGATCGGGTGGTTTTATGATTCGGTTTATCGTTCAGTTTTATCCTCTTTCTCTTTTCAATACTAGTAGTTTAGATTTATTTAGCTCAAAATGATTATATTTGCTTATTTGCTGATTAGTATGCTTAGTGAGTAGATTTTATTTATGCTTGTTAAGTGATAAATTGTTTAGTGAATTAAGTGTGATTATAAAAGTAGAAATATTGATTAGTGGTTTTTGGATTACTTAGATTAGTGTTTTGGTTATTCGAGCGAGCAAAAGCCGTAAGAATAATTAGGCATTGATTTAGTAATCGATATCTTGACAAAAAAAATTCAATAAAAAACAACGTTGTGAGAAGATCATTTATTTGAAAGATATTGATTCATCGATAAGGACTTAATATTAAATTAACACTTAAAGATCAAAACATTTCACTTAGAAAGCATATCTTTATATATATATATATATATATATATATATATATATATATATATATATATATTATAAATAATATATATATATATATATATATTATACATTATATATATAAATTTATTGTTATCTAGTGTTATATAGTTTATTATTACTATATTCTTAGTTTAAAATCAAAATAAAAAAGATAATCAAGCATTTAAAATTAGAACATAAACGTAGTTTTCAATTCAATTCTCGTTGGGATTACGACACTCGAAAGATTAACTATTACTTTTTCTAAAGTAATTTTTATATCGAACAGGAAATACTTATATATAATACCTCACTACTATTAATCGATTCAGGAAGTAATTTCCCAAAAAGTGACCTTTCAAAGTGTTAAAAGTTTTGATTTATATCAAACACTTTGATTGATTTTTAAAGGTTTTATGGTTTTGATCTTAATACCCAACAACCAATTACCTCACGATGATCAAGAGCTAATAAGGTGGTAAGGTTAGGTATTATCCCATGATTCAACCAGAACTGGAGGGATCTACCCAAGGATTATTTCCATAATAATTAAACCTTATATGATGGAGTATAATGAAAATGGAATAATGTCAACTAAGGCACGAGATATCATCGGAACAATCACTAACATATGATAGAAATGACTCTTGGTAATTAAGAAGGGTAAAATAATGGAAAAAAGAAAAAGCAATGTACATGTGAAAAGAAAGAAACCCTCCACAAACATTAGGCAGAAACCGGGTCAATACATAATCTATCGAATATCACAAAGATGAAAATTTGGAATTGAATGAAAGACAACATGGATCCCATGATGCAAATGCACAATCCTGTCCCAAGCACTCAAGATTATCACAAAGAAATCTTGATTCATTGTCACGGATATAAAGTACGCAAAATCTATTGACATCTCACTCTCGAATTGTTGATAGTGAAAAGGTGTCAGTCTGCTCTAACCCCTATCACAAAAAACCAAAAAGCACCAATTGAGTCTAGACAAATGAGATCAATCACAAACTACAGACACAAAAGTACACTTGTATTAAACATCAATGATACAAAAGGTACAAGAGTCGCTTATATGTCTATGTGACATTGCATGTCTTAGTGACATTGCTGGAACATTCAAGAGTGATACTTAAATAAAGTATTCATAATGAATAAATAAAAATCCTACTAGTGCTAACATCAAGCCAACGGTAAACGTAGGTCACTAATTTGAAAATGATTGTTTAATGATTCAAATAAGTGTTAACTAGCAATCTAAGTGATCCAGTAGTTATTGTGTTCTTTTGGAATTTATTTTTGAAAAATACAAACAACATGTCCTTGATTTAATCAAGTGATTTGTTGAATTGCCAAGGTCTCTTACAATGTCACAAGATTAATGGGGTAGATTGTTAGAACTGAATTTGGCAGTTGACTCTCATGCATAAACCGTACTTATGATGCTTCACACATGACTTTACTATCGAATATTCGTACGTAAACAAGTTAGATTATTTTGATGGTCATCAAATTTAATCAGGGGGAAGAGAAGGAAGTGTTCGATAGATTGCAACAATTAGGGGGAAGAAATGTGTACATCTGGGACTTAATTGACTTTGGTGTCTACAACATCCGGGACTTAATTGACTTGGATGTTATAGTTTCTATCTTCTATGAGTTATTTGTGCGAAGTATGTGCATACGTGATGCTGATGTATTGCATGTTCTCCTGAATGGATTGGCTACTAATCTGCAATTAAGAAGTCAGATTTGCTGCTAAGTATGGTTTACTTCATCTTTTACAAATTACGCTACGAGCTTTAACCGCTATAGTCAGAAGAAATGTCATCTGCATTAAAGTTTCATATTTGCTTCGAATGGTTGTCTGTTTGGGGGGAAGCAGTTGAACTGCTTGTAGTCATGCGGTATTAACTGGGGGGAAGTCAACTTAGGAGATACATTTATGTACAACAACATCTCTACCTATCATAAGCAAGAACACCGTTATATTCATTCCTTCATATCTTATACTCAAAGATCAAAGATACACTTTCGCAACTCTGATAAATCAAAAAAACTTCCTCAAATTATTAAGTTATTGATCAAGACAAAAGTTCTACATGAGAAAGATTGTAAGCTGTCAAGAAAGTATGAGTATGTTGGTCAGAAGCTTCCAAAGACAAATCAATATGGATTCACGGTAAATAATGATGATATGAAAAGATCTCAAAGGCAAAGACAAAAAGGAAAATGGAAATATCAAGATCAAGATCACTAGAGCATGACTAGAACAAGACCACTATTATGCATCAAGACTTAAGACAAACGAGCATTAAAGATCAAAGATCAAGGTCACAAGAGAGATATCAATGATCATCCTTTATGGGGAGATTGTTAGGAATAGAAAATGATGATCATTAATGCAATCAAAGAGAGATCTCAACGATCGCCCCTTGGGGGAAGATTGTTAGGAATGAAAAGTGGCGATCTTATTGAGATCGAGTCTTGTAATAATTAAAGAAATAATATTGTGTAATAGGTTAGGTGAAAGGCTCATGAATAAAATAAAGTCACGAGACCCGGCTAAATAGCCAATGTCTAAAAGACAAGAGCTAGGAGCTCATCATTGTATTTGGGTATAAATACCCCATCGCCACCTCATTAGTGAGGTGTGTCTTTCAATCTAATCCTTCTTATTTTCTCTAATCCTCCTCCTCCCTCTTTCTCTCTCTAATTTCTATAATCCTCTTTCTCTCTCTAATTTCTATAAGCACACACACAACACCTAAACACACACTTTATTGCTTATTGATACTAAAATCAAGACCTAACAATAACCTCACATATTATATAAACCCATCATACAAGTCACAGTTTACTCATCAAAAACACACACCATCTTCATAAAAACAACTCAAAACAAATCAAACTAAAAACCCTAATAATAATAAAAAATGGCAGAATCATCATCACAAATCCCTCAACAACAAGAACCAAACCCTCAACAACAAGATCAACCAGACAAATCTGAAAGCCCCATTCTATTTGAGTCTGCTACCCAAGTCTCATTTCACATTGATAACATCATCTTCAATGACAACAATGAAGTAGCAGTCCTTTATCCTCCACACACAAACTCATGTTATTTTAAAGTAGTTTCA
The DNA here is from genome assembly GCA_026074375.1 of Tanacetum coccineum. Taxonomy (NCBI): domain Eukaryota; kingdom Viridiplantae; phylum Streptophyta; class Magnoliopsida; order Asterales; family Asteraceae; genus Tanacetum; species Tanacetum coccineum. The sequence goes on from BQNB010173427.1 coordinate 6,946, forward strand.
GACTTTACCTCTAAATGTTGCCTTAAGGAAGCTTTCACTAGATCTCCTAACCAATATAAGGAATACCTGTTTGAATTATGGTACACTGCTAGAGTTCAAAATAACTCAAAAGTTTGGTTTTCAACTCCTACAAGGAACATCTTAAGAGAAGTAGGGGTTAATACCTTTAGGAATGCAATTGGGTTACATTATCTATCACACTCTAGTGAATATGTTGCCCCCCCCCCCCCCATTAGAGACTATAAGGCAGTGGTTTCCTACAATAAGATATGGGGAGGCAGTTGAAGCTAAAGGAACACTTAAAAAGAGTCTTCTTCCTCCTAGGTGGAGGTTGTTGGTGGCTCAGATCATTAATTGCTTAGGTGGTAAAATTGAAGGATTTGACCAACTCACCAACAAGGATGCCATTATCCTTTATAGTCTTGCAAATAGAGTTAACATAGACTATGCAAAATTGATATAGGATGATATCATTACTAAGCTAAACAAGAAGACTAGGGAAAAGATTGTTCCCTACACTAGGTTCATATCCTTGTTGCTGGAACACAAAATAAAGGGGTATGGAAATGACAATGTTACACTTCACCGCACTCAAGTCTTCAGTGTTCACAACTAGGCACTAAAGAAAAACCAACCTGAAGGACCTCCCTTCACTGACCACATGTTGGCCATCTTCAAAGCATATATGCCAGTGGAACATAAAGCTCCCAATACCTCTTCCTACACTAGGAAGAAGGATTCCAAAGGCAAAAAGCCTGGAGCTAAATCTAGACATAGGAAGCAACCAACTTCTTATAAACATCACCCTTTGTCTAAAATTAAGGCAACCAATGGTGGGCCTTCCAAAGAACCTATTGGATCCAAAACTAGCCATTTAGTCAAAGAAACTCAGTCTACCTCGGCCTTGGATACAAACCCAAGCCAACCTCCAGCTTCTACGCCTGTAGTTGCTAGACTGTATAAAGAGGACCAGCAAGCAGCTGGTGGCCCAATATCTTTAGGGGTCACCAGTGAAGGAGGAGCCAACCCTTAGCTTATTAGTAGTATGTCAACATCTATTCATAATAAGTCTATTTATTCAGTTTCTACCATCATTCACTCTGAGTCTACATCAGAACATGATGTTTTAGCAAAGTCCAAAGCTGGAGCTGATTTTGGCCTTTCTGCTCCTAAGGATTCAATATCTCAAACCACATGTAATGATGAAGGACCAAATAAACTTTCACCTGATCATATATCTGCAAGTACTAACCCACATGTTCTTGTAAAGAAAACCAAATCTATGAGTGAATGGTTGGAAACTGTCCTCACTCAACCTACAATAGGAAAGGGAGCCAGCGATATTGCAAAAAAGATTGAGTAAGAGTTCAATACATCCTATGATCTCTCCAGCTCTGCAAATACACAAAAGGATATCAAGCTCAAAGATTTATCCAGGCTGGTTCAGGATGTGAGGGTTGACTTTATGGACCTGGACTCCTAAGAGGATGATCCTATCATTGTTATTGATGAAAGTGAAGGGGAAGAAGAAGATGGAGAAATTCATGCTACCAAACATAATGAAACTGAAGACACTTTAGCTCCACAACCTCCATCTCTAAGGTCTATTCAACTTTAAGAGCTGACAAATCAAGTTCTTATTCTTCAATCTCAAAAGAGAAAACTAGAGCTTAAAAAGAACAAGTTGAATCTGAAGTTGCTCTCTTATCGGCTCAACCATCCTTCCTAAATGTATCCTAGATCACTGAGCTTCTGATAAAGTCTTTAAAACCCAAATTCTCAAAGATTTTATATGCTCATGATTTTAGTAGCTCATTACCAACTAAGCTAAAAGAGCTCCCCTCCAAGTTCAATGACTTAACTAAAGAAGTCAATGGGTTAAAGAAACATGTTCATGAACTGGAGATTAAGCTAACAAGGGATTTAAAAGTTATTCCTAACAAGCTTGAGACTTTCACTTCAACTATTAAAAGTCTTACCACTCAAGTTGCTGGACTGAAGACTCTCTAGTGGGGACTTCCAACTGAATTTCTTTCTATACCAACATAGGTTAAATCTGTTTAGGCTAAGCTCAAAACCTTGGATGCTCTTCCAAGTTTGCTTAACAAAGTTACTGAAGCCTTGAACAAGTTTGCTTAGTTTTTTGCATCTGCAGCACAAAAGACTGGAGATACTAGTGTTCCTTCAGCATGCCAAGCTGGCACTCAACTTGCTGAGGGGGAAAAGAACACAAATCAAGTCACCATCTCTTAGTAATTTCAAAGAAAAGCTACAAAGGATGTTGAAAAGGCTAACCTGAACAAACAACAATCCATCCTAACACCACCAATCATAACCACTCTTACTTCATCAACTACCTCATAACTTCAATCTCCCTTCCTCCCAAGTACCCCAAAGAGCTCCTCTTAGCCTGAAGGGGGAGCATATCAAGAAAGACAAGGGTAAAAAGGTTATGTCTTTAAAGGATTCTAAAGAAAAGGGTAGTGAAAGTGATTTTGATAATACAATTCATTTGACTGGTTCCATGGTTGAATCCTCAAAGAAGAAGAAATTGAAAGAGTTTCATTTTGTCACTAAAGGTGGGGATCATGTCCATCTTACAAAAGAAAAAATCAAGGCACAAAAGAGAATTAAGGAATCTGCCAAAGTTAAAGTAGCCAAACATGAAGTGCAAGTAAGAAAAGAAGAATTGGTTGATCTTCTTGGTCCTGATGTGGTGTCTAAGTACTACAAAGCCAAGTTACAGTATGACAATTGTGATAAAATACTAAACAGAAAAGCAAGCTCAAAAATCACAAACTATGATGTTTTGACTAGAAAAAGCCCTATAACACTAAAGGTCTATAGAGAGGATGAGACTAGTAAAGTCATCCCAAACATCAAAGCCAGTGACTTACATCTGGGTGAATGGAGAGAGGTAGTAAATGCTTGTCCAAATAGAAAAGGAAAAGGACACCATCTATGGACAAATTCAGACAAGAATGGACTATCTTCATGAAACTGAAGCTGAACTGGGAATTGACTTGGATAAACCTCTAAGTGAACAAGATCCTCTCAAAAAGCTGAATGATCTTGCAAAGAAGAAGAGAAATAATGCCGATGACATCCATGACTATTTAGAGCAAACAAAAGGCTCAAGTTATCAGTTCAGTATGAAGATCATCCAACTAGAACTATGCTGAATGAACCAGTTCTGGGTATGATCATGTTCAACTCTTACCACAGGCAGGATTTTGTTACCATTAAAGACGTTAAAGATTTCCCAAATGAGATATTTACACTGTACAAGAAATTTGTTGATCCCAATGAATAGATCTTGAACTCCTTAGCTTAATGTAAGGTTTAGTATCCTTGGATAAATCCAAAGGCACTAAGACTGAAACTTTGAGTGTATGATATAAACTATGCGGAATCTAGTTTATACCACTAAGAAAAATAAAGAAAAAGTATGTTTAAGATACAGAAATACAGCCAAAACAATAAGTTTCAATATATTAATACGAACACTCTTTGAGAGTGTTAGGGTTTACAACCTTGAAGCTATGAATACTATGAAAGACTGATATGATGTGATGTGTATTTTTCTAACTATGCCGTAGGGTTCTTTTTATACACTAAGGAAACCCTAATGGGCTTACAAAACACGTATAATGATAATGCATATCTATGCTTAATTTAACTCATGCATATCATAATAGCAGTATTAACTATATAAGACTAATAGTACTAACTATACTTGTAGTACTAATAAAGTACTAGCAGTACTAACTAATATAACTAACAGTACTAACTACTTAGTCTGTTTTCTTCAATCTTTAGCAGCAGCATTAATTCTAAACCAGCAGTAGTAACTCAGAATTCCCAATAATCCTCCTCTAAACTTGATATTTACTTGTCAATCATCAAGTTTCTTCACTGTAAGCTCCATTAACACCAGGAGGATGTATCCAAACACTTTACTACTCTTCAAGCAATGATTTGATGAACTTGATAAGCTCAAATGCCATAGTACTTTCTTCTTCAGCTTCTAACTACAAGTTCAACATCTTCTCCAGTAATTCCTTGATCAGAGGGTACTTCTTCTCCACTAGCATATTAATTTCCATGAGTGTACCATCCATAAACAGAGTGTGAACTCCACAACTTTCATACAATTTCCATCTTAGCAATTTCCAATCCAGTTGATTCATCCATAGTTCATCTTTTTCATCTAGGTCAAATATCATCCTTAGATCTCCCCAAAGCAACAAATCATGTCCTTCAAGAGGATGATCTTGAAACCTTTCCTGAACTAACCTGTATAGATCATTCAAGTCTTACCTGTCAAGTCTTCTTAAGAAGGCTTGTGTGTCTCCATCACAGCTTGAACTTCCATCAGCTCTGGTTAATTTGTAAACATACATGTCTTTTTCTTCCATCTTTCCCAGCAACTAATATTCCCAATTCACAATAGAAAGTTTTTTGGATATTGGCTTATAGTCCATATCACTGTCATCATTAGAAATTATCTTTAAACTTAACCTAAGTTCTTCCTTTTCCTTCTCATACTCTGCTGCTTCTTATTCTGTAACATCCTTTGCATATTTCATCACTTTTGGTTTCTTGGGTGACTTCTGTGTTGCATATGATCCTGCAATTCTTTTTAATCTTTTACCTGGCTTCTGAGCTTATTTCGCTGAATCCATTGGTGGAAAATCTTGAATCCTCTTTTGTTGTCTTTCATACAACCCCTGGATTTCTTTATAAGACTTTCCTTTCAGCTGACTGTGTTTGTAACCACCCATGTTCTTTAGATAAGTCATCATAAGATTCATGAACTATGTTTTAGTAGGTGGTTTATTTCTGATTACCTCTGCTCTTTCAGCAGCTAATTGTTTCTTTCTCCTTTTAAAGAATTCTGCCAATAACCTGGCCCTTTCTTCAATTGTATACTTCTCTTGTTCTTCTTATGTCATTCTAGCAGCCACTTCATAATCAGCATCCATCCTTGCCTACACCTCATCAAACATTTTAGCTATAGCAACCTTAGAAGCCTTTTCTTGTCTTTCTCTTTCTACTATAAGCTCTTCATCTAATTTTGCTTGAAGTCTTAAGGCTACTTCAGCATCTCTTTCCATCTGTGCATCACCTTGAACTTTTTTCTTTGTCTTCTCTACAGATTCAGTCTCCTATAGAATACCTTTACCTTTGTCTTTAGGATCAATGGTTGGAAGATGTTGAAGTGTAGTTATTGATCTGACCAGTCTAGGAGAGTCTTCTACATCTTTAATAACAACTCCTTTCTCTTTAGCTTTCTCTTCCTTCATCTTTATCAAAGTCTGAGCCATAGCCATAGTAACATCCTCATCATCAAAGACTGTTGTTGTAGGAGGAGGAGTCCTTGGTGCAACAATACTAACAGTTTCAGGAACACTGGCAGTACTAACTCCCAGTATTAACTGCTTTTTCATTATCAAGAACTTATGTGTCACCACTTCCTTTCACCACTTCAGTATCATCAGCACCAATCTTTCCTTGGTTCTCTGCATCTTTCTCTTGAACAATAGCCATTCCTTCATCCACCAGATCATCAATATCATCAAAAGCATCTTCTCCAAACTGTAACTGGGTCTTCAAATGTTTCCTCTCCTATTTGGATACATCCTTCTTACCCAAACTCTGTCTCCTGGAGGAACTAAATCTGAATGGATGATTCTTGAGGATTTTTGATCTTTGTCTTTGTTCTAGCTTAGTGACGCTCCTCTTCAAACCAGCAATCTCCTTTGCTTGAGCAGTCTTTACTTTCTCTAGATCAAAAACCATGTGAGATAACTTGGTAACCAGATCCATCAATTCATTGAGTTCAAGGCTACCCTCATCACTTCTAGGTGTGTTAACTCCTGGGAGAGGTGAATCATGGGGTGTGTTTGGTACATTATCTGTCAATTCAATTTGATGTTCCATGCTGTCCTCACCACTTCCAAGTGTGTGACCTCCTGAGAGAGGTAGATCACTGGACAAGTTAGATACACCCTCAGACCTAGTCTGAGCTTGCATACCCCCTATGGTTTCTTGGCGCTAGGGACCACTACCTAAACCAAGTTCCAAGGAAAATGGTTCATTAAGTGTTGCCGTGAATTAGGTCTTATTGATATTACCACGAGCCTGCTCTGCCTCTAAGCTAGAAGCAGTAGTGGTAGTCCTTTCCACACTATCAAACATCTCCTCATTGATAGCCTCATCACCAACCTTATTAAGGGAACCACCAGACTGAGGTATCTTAGTGTTCTGACCTTTATTGGTTCTCCTATATGTGTTTGGGTCTTTTGGTGGTTGTGATGTAGCAGAAGTAGTAACTTGAGATAGAACTTCTAGAGGAGCAGTAGAAGGTATTGGTTGGGGTTCAGGAGGTTGCTCTGAACCTTCACTAACTACTACT
>BQNB010173428.1:0-13363 GCA_026074375.1 Tanacetum coccineum
TAGTTTAAAAGATATACCAAGTAAACCTTACACTTTGAAAAGTGACATAATATACCCCTATAGTTATAACTTTGATAAAATGACATTTTTAGTCCTTTTAGTTATAAGTTTTAGAAAATTACGATATATACCCCTTGCATGGAATACTTTTGCAAAACAAGTTCAAAATGCCATGCAAGCTTATTTTAAGTTTCTAAATGATATTTGCAGGTTATAGCTTGTTAATATAAGCTAAAATATGAAGATTTAACGTAACGAAAGTTCAGTTTAATGATTCGTTAAGCTAGGAAGCAAAACGGGTCAAATTAGGGTTTCAAAACGTAAACGCGTGGTTTTAAAGATCAAATTCCTTCAATAATAAATAAAGTTGTTATATTAAAATTATTTAAGCATGTTAGGATGGATTATAACGACATTTAACCATTATAACATTTAGTTTTAAGAAAAACATAAAATTAGGGTTTCGGGTGTACGGTTTTGGATCAAAATGGAAAATGAGCATGAATTGAGTTATAAAACTTTAACAAGAGTTTATGTATGATTATATGAACATCATAAGAGTGTAGGAGCAGAAGTAGAACATCCAGAACCTAGGTTTGAGCTTATAGCTTGATGATGGGTTGAAATCGGGACTTTTAGCTTCGTACGCCTAGAATAACGACTCCCGGGCTTCTTTTCTTGGTTTCTTTTGCTTCACTTCTGTTCTTGGGACTTCTTAGGATCTCTTAGAATACATATTGAGCAAAGGATTGCTGCTATGATGGGTTATAGAGGAGGAAGTGGGGGATGCTTTGAAATGAAAGGTTTATGGCTCTATTTATACTTGAAATGAACTTGGAGGCTAAGGTAAGCTTTGTGACCAGGAGAGGACATGTGTGAGGTCTAGAGGATGATGAGGAGGGGCTATATGATGAGTTGCATAAGCTAGAAACTAGCTTTGATGTGTTGGAAGGGTGTTTGTGTGCCACGGCTTGGAAAAGGAAAAAGAAAGGCCATGTGCCAATCTTGGTGGCTAAGATATGATATAGAGGTGCTTGTAAGCTGGTTATAGATGAAGGAGGTGTGTCATGGAGGTGCTTGTTTGCAAAGGAAAGCTTTAAAATGGGTTATTTTGCAAGAAAAGGGTTCACGAGTTCAAGTAAAGTGGGTTAGGGCTCGGATTGAGTTTTTGAGCTTGGATTTCGTGTACATTTGTGTTATAAGCATGGATTAATGATTAAAAGGTTTGTTCTAAGGGTTATTAACAAGATTTGATAGGTGGTTCGGGTTTAAAATGGGTGAAAACGAGTAAACGGGTCCAAAGTTCTAAGTAGGGCACAATTAGTGTTTCTTTGATTTGATTTGCATATAGTTGAAGTAAAATGATGAAATGATGATGGAATATGATTGAGAATGTTGTAAATTAAGTTATTACAACTTATTTGAGTATTGTTTTAGGTTTACAATGGATAAAAATCAAGAAACGGGTCATGGTTTAGTATTTTGCTCAGGTTAGGGTTTCTGACTTTTGAATTAGGGTTTTGAGTGTAAAAATGTGTATGAAAGCTTATGAATAGAATAATTAGGGTTTACACATTGTATATTAAGTGTAGTAGCTTGTACAAAAGTAGTGGTGAAGAAACTAGAATGAAAACAGAGGTAAAACGGCTATGCTTAATGACTTGTATATTGAGCTTTTAAGGATTTGTACTTTATTTTGGATGAAAGATGTATTCAAATAAGATGTTATATTACTTGTACATGAGCTTTAGTAACTTGTATATTCACTTTAGATATTAACCTTTCATGAATTTAGGGTTTAGAGGTATACAATAACGTTTTAAAGCCCGTCTTGATATAATGTTACGAATGGTACATTATATGAGTAATGTACTTTGTAATAATGATATTAAGATATTGACTTGACATGTTATGATGTTTGCTTGACATATATATAGATATAGATGGCATAGGTAGGTTGCGTGAGCTCATTTACTTTGGAAATGTAAACTATGTTACATAATGGAATAGAATGAAACAAAATTTTATTATCATGAAAAAGTAGTACTTAACATAGTAAGTAAATATTACATTGATGAAATACTAGAAAATTATGGGTTGTTATAACTTCAAACCTCAATTTTGACAGGTGTATTTGAAGTACTAGGTTCTTCAAAGTTCTTCTCAGAACTTTGTGACCAAAACTTTTGCTTTGTAGACAGTTCTTGTTGTAGAACAAAATGTTTTCCAAAATCTTCAGCTAATTTATTTAACTCAGTATAATTAATCAGAGTAATTTTGATTTCATCTTTCTTCATGATCGGATCATTTTGTTTTTCAACCATTTTTAATCGACTCTCTTCAGCTAAAATCAAAGTCTCTTCTTCAACAACCACAGAAAGAACATCATGTGTTTTAGATAGCACATTTCCATCATACAAGATTGGCTTATTCCACTGAGCTCGTTTCAGATAAATGGGATTTTGATATCCAAGAGCTTGTTTATGTGTGTTATCATAAAAAACTTGTGGCTTTGTTAACATGTGCATAGCTTGCGTAGATTGATAAAACTTACAGACAATGTTTTCCAATCCTTTATTTTTGTTTTCCAAAATAATCTCTTTGTCAATAGATTTAGATTCTCTTTCTTTGAATTCCGTTTTAAAACCATTAAGGGTTGTTAATAAGGATTCTTTTTCTTTGACATGTTTAGAAAGAGTCTGTTTAAGTGTATCAATCTCTATTTTGAATGCAGCAAACTTTGTATTCTTCATTCGAATCATGTCATCCATTTGTGAATCAATAAAATTTTTACGATCATTTAAATCAACATTAAATCTTTGTTCAAGACTTTTGACTCATTCCATATATCTATCAAGCTCGGCGGGTAAGGATTCATTTACAATCTTACTTTCATTATTAGCCTTATCCCAATTAGTTACACGATTAGACATCTGTTCAAACATAGATAATATCATGGAATTTTATTGTGGAAAAGTATTGGTATTTTGAACAATCGCCTGTTGCATTTCTTCCAGATATTGAGAATAAGGAATGATATTACTATCACTTGTTATCTCATCGTCTGGATAGTCGATGTTCGGAATACTGTAATTCCTACACACTTTGATTCATCATATGATTTTGAAAAGTGTCAGACTATTGTACCTCAGAAAGAACATCTGAATCACAACTTGAGAGATTAGCCATACGAACCGCTTTGGATGAAGAGATATCATCACAGTCAAAATCATAAGCATCTAGATCATCATTCTGAAAAGCTGCATTGTGTGTGATTGTCTGAGCAACTTAAACATCTTCAACTCTAGGATCTGCAAGAAATGTTAACTGCTCCTCATCTAATTCTTTACCTTTAGCCTGTGCTTGAACAAGCAAGACCTTTTCCTAAAACCATGTTGCATCCCCTATATGCCCTTCACCTTAACAATTATAACACTTGATAACCTATACTTGACCTTATGTATTTCCCCTTGAACCTGAAGCATTGCCTTGTGAACCTGAACCAACAACATTCTGCCCTTGTCTTCCTTGAACTTGCTGAACGGTGACTCTACCATCTTAAACAGTGGCTTGATTTCTCAGATTGGAAGAAGATCTGAGTTGATTGTTGGTTGAGGGATAACGTGATGTAAAAACAGCTGACAAGAATGCCATTGCTTTGTTCATAAAAGCAATTAGGTCATCACCAGGAAGGAATGTTGGAAGAGCATGACCTGAGTCTATTTGAGGAAACTCAGCTTAAGGTTGTTTTGGAATTATCAAAGGTGGATATGCATTTTGAGTAACAAAGGGTTGAGTGTGGCTAAGGTTAGTTGGATATGTAATTGGGTATTGTTGTGGATGATGAGGTGTTCCATAAGGTTTTGATTATGGTGGTGAAGAGTACACATGTTGAGTAGGAGGTGAAAATTGTTGTGGATACTTAGGAGTGGTGTACTGAGAATGATAGTTGTTGAAGTGAGATGGTTGTTGATGAAAGTTCGCAACTAAGGTAAGTGGATCTAGAAATCTTTCACGCATTAAACGAGTTTCATTAGCATGCACCTCATGTTGTTCAAGAAAAGCATAGAGTTGATCATAGTTAACGTATGCAAATCTCTAGCTAACTTAACATCAGTAACAATTTTACCCCACTCTGGTGGAAGGCTATTCAGAAACTTAGTATTAACTTAAACTAGTTGCATGGTCATTTGAATGATGTTCATGTCATTGATAGTTTGAGCAAACCGTAAGTAATACTGATGCAGTGTTTCACCTTTCATGTAAGAGAACTTATCAAACTCATCATACAGCTTACACTCACGTTCTTGCTTTGATAATGATGTGCCTTGCATAAGCAGCTTAACTCTATCCCATATGTCTTTGGCAACTTTGTGATGATTAACGAGAGCATAGATATCCGGTGGAAGACCTTGAAGAACAATGTTGGTAGCCTTGAGGTCACAATCAACTTGAAGCTTTTCTTTGTCAGATAATTCTTCATAAGTCTTAGGTCTAACAATGCCATTCTCTAATGCAATAGTAGGCCAGACAAGGGGACCATTTTCAACTGAGTTAAGTATTATCCGTCAATTATCCTTAACTTGAATGTAGAGTTCCATATGACTCTTCCAAGACTCATATTGTGGTTTATCAAGCTGATGTGTCGTTGTGTGGTTGTAATTTATGTTTCAAGTTTTAAATTTATATTTTGAAGACTTTACCAAAAACAACACTTTAACGGGCAGTGTACCCGGTCGATAGGACTTTTGTGGTAAGTAGGGTGTCGATCACTAAGAGTGAGATACAATCTTTCAACTTATTAATATGTTGGTTATCTAAACTAAGTTAATTCTATTCTATGTTAAACCTATGCTAACCTATCTTAATCCTAAATCTAACAGATAAGGGGTTTTCAGCCTGAGAGACAAATCAATTTAAGACACCAAAACACACGGAAGCAAATTAACAGAAGATAAAAGAGTGGTCTAGCCAAATATAAGAAAACTGTATTAACCATTATTATCAATTTAGAACGTTGGTTTGTTTATTTAGTGCAATGATTTCTTATCTCGAGGCGGCATGTCATTCTTAAGACTTAGGCAGTACTTCTTCCTAAGACCTAGATACGAAGAATTATGTCACACTTAAATGTATCTGTATAAAGCATCCTTATTTGCTTATTATAATCTATCTTAGGGATTAAAGCAATGGTGATCTTGTTAAAACCTAGCTCATAGAGACTTTACCCACTTACTGCTTAAAGGCAATTCATACACTAGTAGTCCACTAACCAAGTCTTTACCAATTAATTGAGAACGTACTCGTTGATCCCAAATGTCACCTGCCGGTCCAACTAAGCTCGCAATATAAGGGTAAAGATAGGTTCTTATTTGTGACCCTATTGGTCTAAATGTATAAATCACTATATGGAGAGCCATCCCGACATCTAGATTACTTGGTCCGTATCACTAGATCTAGTTGAATGATAGGTCGCATACAAAAGCATGTAAACAAGTATAAACTCATAAAAATTAACAAGCAATCAATGATAAATTAAGCAATCGAGATAAAGAAACCAAACATTTAGATCTTTATAATAATGGCTAATATCCAAAGGTATTAGCCTTTAAATGTCATAATCAATACAAGAGTAATAATTTAGCCAAGGTAAATTAACCGAGTTAATGAATGATACCAAAAACTGAACTATTACAAGAGTATAGGAGATTACAAGTTGTTTCCTATGGAATTAATTACATTGCAAGACCTCTTCTACTCTTTTCCTTTTATGAAAATTGACTTTTATGGTTTAGGTATCGAAAATATGATTTAGCACACTAAAAACTCATTTTTGAGTCTTCTATTTATAAGGTCTGGAATATGGTCGATACAGCGTATTGACTGAGGTCAATATGGCGTATCGGGGGTTTCTTGGAGTAGGGAACACATTTAATATCTTGCAGAATATTAACATTCTATATCATGAATACGGCGTATTGGTCTTCCCTGGATACGACGTATTAATCTTGTTCCTTTGTGGTCTTTTGTAAAGTACAGGCACAGATATGCCGTATCTTCCTTAATGGATACGACGTATTAGATGTCAGGATAGTAATCTTCAAATATCTTTGTTTAAGCTCCAGAATACGTGCCTTTTTGCTAATCTTCACCAAGTACTCCATAATTACTGCAAATCTTAAATACAAACGATTAAGTAATAATTCTTTGCAATAATTAAACTAAATGGGTTATTTACATGGGATAAATGATGCTATAAAAGTAACGTTATTTGATGTCATCACAAGCATAGGTGGACGGTTGTCAGCACCGACAACAATAATAAATTCAGCTAAAGTAGAAATCTTGAAGTGATTGTAAAAAGATAAGAACTTGATCGAACAGTGATAAAGGAGGATTGTGTTGAAGAGTTGTTTTTGAAGGTGATTAAGATTATTGTTCCATGGGATTTTACAAATCTTCACTAAAACCGAGAAATCCAAGTATTTCATGAGATTTTACAAAGTAAGACAAACCGTAGAAAAATTAAAATCTTTTTGGATTAATGTAATATTTCTCAAGGAATATAACACTGTAATGTTCCTCAAGGAATATGTCACTATAATGTTTCTCAAGGAATATGTCACTGTAATGTTTCTCAACGAATATGTCACTGTAATGTTTCTCAACGAATATGTCACTGTAATGTTTCGCTTGGTTTATGAAAATTAGACAGAGTTTTGTTTTACACAATTACGTATTTGCTTGAACTAACAACCTGTCATAAATCGCTTGCTAACATAAATCACATGCATGTTTCGCTAGAAAACATATTTCGCTTGACCTAAAAAAAATTAAGCAGAGTTTCTTTTCTAAGAAATGACATAAATCGCTTAAACTCAACCTGTCATAAATCACATGCTAACATATTTCGCATACATATTTCGCATGAAACATATTTTGCTAGCTTCAACCGTGCATATTTCGCTAGCTTCAAACAGATGACATATTTCGCTAGATTCAAACAAAAAACGTATTTTTTCAACAAAAAACACACCCTTTTTGACGTTTTACCTTGATTTTTTTTGTACAACTAGTTATTTTAGGCCTAGATCTTGCTTAAAAACATAAACTTTAATACTTTTAAACAAAAAATCCAAGCTTTAAATTTAAGCGTACGAACGAGCTAGAACAAGATGAAAAATGCACACAAACTCACGATATCACCCCATGGCGACTAATACCAATTGTAGAATATCAAACATACAATCACTTATGACTAAATGAGAAGAAATTCTAGAGAGAGAATGAGTGGGTTAGAACACTTAGTCAGAGAAAGAAATGTGTATGCATAGAATGAACCAACCACCCTCTCCAAGGCATGGAGAGGGTATTTATACCCTTACATTGGCCGGTCAACATAAGGGGTATTCTTATGTTGACCCGGTTAGCTTAGCTGGTTTTCAAATATTATACTACGAGCTACTTAACAATATATTAGAAGTGACCGTGAATTTTTCGTATTCCTAACAGATGAGATCCTTCAGCTTACTACTAAAAAAGTATTAAGCTGAACTCATTAGCCCGGTGAATACTTTTCACTTCAGAGTTATACTCACTGAACTACATCAACAACTAGAATCTACTTTACCACTATGAGAGTCAGGGTGGTTAGAACTGTATGGGTGTACACTCCGTACATCCAAGCCCATTACCAGGCGTAACTTGAACCCTCAATTGAACTAAATTTCCAATAATCATCCCTAATTCAGGACAATTCATTTTGCATGAAAATTAAACATAAAACAAAACCAGTGCATAAATAAAAATATCTTGAAGATTGAATTTCCACCTTAGTACATTATACGTTCAAATATTTGAGAATCAGGGTGTTCTAATAATTAAACTCTTCAACCCATTTGAATACTTGAAGATAATTGCACACAAAGTTTTTAAACACTTAAACGCTCATGACACAAAATAAGTCATGTGTCCATATCCAATTTATGAATGTTTCAAGAGAAAGCCCAAAGCTCTCTCAATCAGCAAAACTTCATATTCACATAGGTAGTTCCCTTTTTATTCATGCATCTGCTTTGCATTTTTTCAAAATTTGAACCATTAAGAAGCAACCATTTAGCGTTCCTTTAAGCATCCGAGCACATCCTTGAGATGAAATGTAAATACATATGCTCCAGGTCACATGACCAATAAGCTTTCCATAATGAATTCAGCTCCCAAGTTTCCTCAGGAGGGAATTGGGTGTCTTAACATTTAATGACTATATTGTACTTTAAACCCATTCCTTTAGTCGACTTTGAAACCAAGTACATAGCCAGACCCTTCATCAATTGATTAGCTAGATTTTGTTTAGACCTCATAAACTCTATAGAAACCACCCCATTTATGATAAGTTCATGAATCGTGTTGTGCCTCACACCTAAGTGTCTAGACTTCCCATTATACATCTGGCTATATGCCTTTGTCAATGTAGCTACACTATCACAATGGATAGAAATAGGTTCTATAGGCTAAGACCATAATGCAATCTCAAGGATCAGGTTTCTCAACCATTCAGCTTCTTTACCTGCAACGGATAGAGGTGTTGATTGCATTTTCATTAGATATGCCGAGCATTCCAACCCGTTCAGGTTTTATGTTATTGAACCTAATGAGTTTGTTTCAATTAATTCTATAATTGAATCAAGGGATGCAAGTTTAGATGAGAATATATTCACATCTATACATAAACCAAGTTAAGGGTCCTTGATAAATGGAACTGAAGATATTGGTTGTTTAGTGGTCCATGAAGTGGTCACTGAAGAGGTTGTGGTTCAGCAACTTGAACAAAGGAAAAGTCAAAGGAATAGAACTCCAAAGAACTTTAGACATGAATTTTAATTATATTTAATTAAAGGAACAAGGGATGAGGTCTCTAACCAACACTCCTATTGCTTTAATATTAAGGATGAACCTAAATCATTTGATGAAACAATGAAGTCCCATGATGTTGCTTTTTGAAAAGAAGAAATTAATGATGAGATGGATTATATCATAGGAAACAACACTTGGATGTTGGTTGATCTACCACCAGGTTGCAACCCTCTAGGTTGCAAATGAATCTTCTAAAAAAGAAAACTAAAGGTAGATGTAACTATTGAAAAGTTCAAGGCTATGGTCATTCAGAGCTTTAGACAAAAGTCATGGATTGACTACTTTTATACTTATGCTCTAGTAGCATGTATCAGTACCATTAGACTGTTGATTGCTTTGACATTAATTCACAATCTAATTATTCATCTGATTGATGTGAAGACAGCTTTCTTGAATGGTGAATTGGATGATGAGGTCTATATGAACCAACCTCAAAGCTTCATTATGCATGGCAATGAAAACAAGATATGCAAACAGATTAAGACTTTATATGGACCGAAGCAGGCACATTAGCAATGACATCAAAAGTTTGATGAAATGGTTTTGTCTAGTGGTTATATACTTAACCAAGCTGACAAATGTGTATATAAGAAATTTGATGAATTGGGTAAAGGAGTCATCATTTGTAAAAGTTGATGACATGCAAATCTTTGGCACCGACCAAGTTCAGGTTGACCTAACAAAGGAATTTTTGTCATCAAGGTTCTCCATGAAAGACATATAGGAGGATGATGTTATCCTTAGTATAATGATCAAACATGAAAGTAATGGTTTCTTAACTTCTCAATGTCATAATATTAAGAAGGTACTAAAGAAATGAAATTACTTATATTATACTCCAGTGAGTACTCTTATGGATACAAGTGAGAAACAAAGACATAATAATACTCTAGTGAGTACTCTTATGGATACAAGTGAGAAACAAAGACCTAATAATTGTCAGGCAGTATCTCAGCTTGATTATTTAAGGGTAATTGGCTGCCTGATGCATGTCATGACTTGTACAATGCCTAATATTGCTTTTATAGTGGGTAAACCGAGTAGGTACACTAGTAATTGGTTAATTTTATACTAAATATATAATATATGATAAAATATAAAATATATATAAGTCTAAAAATCAACAAGATCAATAAAACCGAGAAGTAGTATAGAATGTTCCCGGGTCGTTTATCCCCACGAGGCCTGGGATAGAGAAATCGAACAGTCGGAAGATTGGAGTTCGAATAGAAAAATGATTTTGAGAGGAGGACAGTTAAACTAAACAATAACTAACAAAAACGTTTACGAAACAACCTAAAACTATGACAATGTAAACTAAAAACGAGAGAGCAAACGAATCCCCAAACAAAAAAGGGGGAAAAAACTCAAAATCTCAAAATTAAACCCTGCGAAGAAATGTTTTGCTCTAAATACTCTGAGGGGGACAAATAACGAATAATTGAAAAAGACAACCGAAAACGGAGTTCGTTTGACCCAAAAACGAGTCAAGACCAAAACCGCACCCGGAACCGTTTTCTCTTAAAAATAAAAAAGTGCCGCACCCGGACCGCTCTTTAAAAAATGAAAAGTTGTAAAAATGACCCTACGAAAAGTTTTATATTTTTCCTACAAACTATATGGCTAAATAAAATTTTCTAAAAAAGAAAAAAAAAATTGATAGTTTTTGTATTTTTTATGAATTTTTTAAACTTTTAACGAAATTAAATTATAAAAAATAGTAAATGACTTTGAAAAATTCTGAAATTTTTTCTAAAAATACTAGACACCTAGATTAACCTACGAAAAATAAGAAACAAAAAGATTGCTTATAAATAAGCCCTCAAATAAGCTGTAACAGCTTATTAGCTTTAAAGCCTAAAACGTGTATAAGTACCAAGCCCCTTGAGTCTTTAACGAAAAAGACCCAAGGGCGCAGCGGTATGAGTGTGTAAAAAAGGGGGAATGTATCGAGGGGTACCGGGTTCGAGTCTTGCTCACCCGGGTCCCTTGTCTTTCCCTCTTTTTTTTCGAAAACTTTGTGAAGCAAAGTTGTTAAGCTCGTGGGGCTTAACAACTTTGTCAACTACCACTTTTTCTAAAAAGCTCTAAATAAGCTGAAAAACAGCTTATAAAATGACAGTTTGCTTAAAAAAAAGGGCTTAAGAGCTAAAAAAAATGCTAAGTCATTTGGCTTATGGTGACACTTAAGCTAAACCTTGGACAAAATAAGCTAAAGGGACTCCTAAGCTAGCCTAATAAGCACTAAGGAGCTTAAAAGCTAAGACTAAATAAGCTAAAAAAAAGCTTATAAAATGACAGTTTGCTTATAATGGGCTTAAAGGCTAAACTTGGCTAAGACATTTGGACTATGTAGGACAAATAAGCTAGGACATGGACAAAATAAGCTAAAGGGACTCCTAAGCTAGCCTAATAAGCACTAAGGAGCTTAAAAGCTAAGACTAAATAAGCTAAAAAAAGGGCTTAATGACAGAAGCTGAAACAAGCTTAAAGGGCTAAAAGCTTAACCTTTTGGACAAATAAGCTAGGAAAAAGGAGAATAAGCCAATCACAGCTTATCACACTAACCTAAAAAGCTATTAGGAGCAACAATGAGCTTATAAAATAAGCTGTATAAGCCTAAAGAAAAAATAAGCAGTCCTACACTAACACTAAGCTAAAAACAGTGAAAGAGCTAGTTTGAGCTTAAAAATAAGCCATCAAATAAGCTTCTTAAGGTCTGAAAAGAAAAGGGCTTATCAAAAGGCTTATAGACTCTCAAAATAAGCCAAGTACTTGGGCTTTAGTACACTTAAAGCTTAAGACAGAGAAGCTTAAAATCTCCCTTTTGCACCAGGGGAGATTAAAGCTTAACACAAGTGGCTTATTTGACAGCTTTTTAAAAGCTGTCAAATAAGCTCAAAACTAAAAAATAAGCTTGAACAGCTTAAGTATACTATCAAGTAGACTTGTGCACCAATTTTTGACTTTTAAAACTCATTTAAAACTGCTGAATTTTGACAGTGAAAAAGGGACTTTAGTTTTTAAAACTGCCACTCAAAACTCTTGGTGGTTTTTGACTCAAAAGTCAAAAGACCAAAAGCTTGTTATAGCTTGTTTTTAACACCCTAAAACACACACTTTTTGAAACTAAAATTCCAAATCCAAGTGCTTATCTAAATAAGCACTTGTGGCTTTTTTAAAAATCCCACAGTTGAAGAGTTGACTTAGAAAAACTTTGAAAATCAACTTTCAAACTTAAAAACTTTTAAAACAGCTTCTAACCAGCTTAATTCTTAAGCTAAAACTAGCTTGAGTACCACAACCCATAGACAAAACCATTTTGACCCGTTTTTCATGTTAACCCAAACACCCTTTTAATTTTGAAAAGTGGATTTAAAATCTATAAAAACTAAGTTAACCTGAGATTTTTGAAGGATTACTACTACTTAAACTATATTAAACAATAAGAAGGTAAAAACAGAACTAATAAGCATAAAAAAATGGGAAATAAGCTATGACAGAAATAGGCTTTTTTAGACAGTTTTCAAAGTAAAGTGCATACAATGAAATGAAAAGCATGAAAAGGCATATTAGACATTGATAAACATGAATAAGCACACAAAAACAGAAATAAGCTAAAAATAAGCTGAATAAGCTGTTGCTACAGTAACTGAGATTCAAAACTTACCAAAGTCCAAATGCATAGGTACTTAAAACTAATCCTAAACACCCCTAAGTCCTTAGTGATTCTGAACACACTTAAACCCAAGGCCTTTTCCAGGTTTAGGCCTTCTTCACTTGCTTTGACAGAATTTGTTCATAAGAGCTTTTAATAAGACAGAATTTAAATAAACTTAAATAACTTTTCATTAAACTTTTTTAAAACATAATACAAGGGTTTTTAACAGAATTTAAATTACATGAACTTTAAATTACAATAACTTTGAAAAACTATGAAAAATTACTTAAAAAAACTGGCTTTTTTTGGGTCTTCTGTCCTCAGCTCCTTTTATAGGCTAACTTCTGTGTTTGTTGTGCTTGTTATGAGAGGGGAGAAACGAGTCCTTGATCTTAGCCCTTCAAAATCTTCAAATTCATCTTGGCCGTTGGGTTGGTCATTGAGAAGTGTGGGATTGCCACATGGGATTAGGGGTTTAGTGGAGGAGGGGGAAGGGTTTATCCATGGGGTGGTTTGGGTTGCAGGGTAAAACGGGGGTGGTTAACCCGTGAGTTTGTTGGGGGGGAAAATTAGGCGGGAAAAAGAGTTTATAAAGGAGGTTATGGGTGACAGGGTGAAAGGTTTAGGGATTGGGCAAAGTTGGTCCCTCATGGTTTTAGAGAGCGTTGCACCACTCGTCCTTGTGGTTTATTAATTTTGGGGATTTGGCAATATAACCCCCCAAGGGTTATATAGGTTGTGGCAGTACACGTCCTTGTTAGCTATAACTCTTTGGCCTTGGCAGCTTTG
>BQNB010173429.1:0-13363 GCA_026074375.1 Tanacetum coccineum
TAATCCCCCTATAACGTTGTCTGATCCACATCGTTATATCCAGATAATTTTGAAAAATAATACTTGTGTTCGGAAAATTTTATTGTTTATATATATATAAATTCTATGAATTCACTCAACATTATTGTTGACGTTTTAGCATGTTTTATCTCAGGTACTTGAAGGTAATTCGGATTGATGGAGATATGAAGGCCCGCTAAATAATTATTCATTCAAAAATGTTTTGTAAAACGTTGTATGATGTTGTAAAACTTATTTGGGACCGTGTTGTAAACTTTTATTTATTCGAATGAATGAGATTTTCTTAAAACGTCTCTTTTTGAGTCGTTTTCTTTGATTTGAGTTATTGTGCTATGACGTAACACCATTTGACTCTTCTGCTGACATGACGCTGAAATGAGGGTTTTACAAACTGTGAGAGTAGTTGTTAGAACCGGTCATATCCTTTTTCCAATCCTTCTGAACTGGATATAGAAAATGCTTCAAACTGTTGTTTTAGAACAGCTTTCTGCATCTTCTTTTTCCAACCCTTAGTTGATACTTCAGCACCATGGCAATTCCCAAATCTCTTTAGCATCATCCATTCCATGAAATCTTCTCAGATGTTCCTTGGGAATTGCCATAAGTAAGATGGTTCTGGTGGAAGTATTCTAACAACACCATCTTTTCCATTTCAGATTCTCTTCTTTGAATTTCCATTCTGAATTACCTTCCAAACATCATTATCAATATATTCAAGGTAATGCTCCATCTCCATAGCCCATATATCATACTCCTCCTTCTTCAGAATTGGGAGTTTGATATTTGAAATAGTGGTTGTTGTAGGAGTGAGTTGTTGTTGTTATTGTTTTGGTTTATTTGTTGCAGTACCACTGTCTGATGCATCTTCATGTTATGATGATTCATCATCACTAAGATGTTGAGATTAATCATCATTAGCAGGTTGAGACATTTTTCTAGATCTGAAAGTGATTTGTTTGTATTCTTGTGATTCTTCTTACTCAGAGTCCCTCTAGAGGCTCTGATACCACTTGTAGGTCCAAAGTCTTGGATCTGATTAGCCTTTTGTAAGACAATAGCTAACTTGAATAAATTCAAATCAACTATAAGAGAGACAATGACTATGAATATTATGTGCTAACGCGAAATCTTAACACAAGTACTAAGAAGAACAATTGTAAAACAAACTTCGTATATTGCTATTGATTTCTATTAGGTTTGGATTCCTCAAATACTATGCCGTAGGGTTCCTTTTATACATCAAGGAAACCCTAATGGGCTTTACAAACGTGTAAAAGGATAATGCATATCCTTTCCTAAGATATCTCCTAAGATATCTCTAAGATAACTATTATAACTATTTTGTTACATAAACAGACTTAACTACAAAGCCAGTACTAACTATAGCACTACCAAACTTAACTTAGTATTGGCAGACTTAACTATGTCTACCAGACTTAAATCTATAACTATTAGACTTAAGTCTGTTTACAATAATTCCTAACAAACCTTAACTCGATAAAGCTAAAGGCAAAATTTATCTTAGGTATCAAAGATGAATACCTGGATTCCTTAAAATCTAAACCTTACATTTTTTTTTGGTGATTGGTATAAATGCGCAAGTAATGTCATCGATCCAGAGTCGGATCTGCTCTAGCAATCAGGACACATCTTTGGTTTCAAAAACTTTATTTATTTCTTTAACTATGTTTTATTCTAATACATTAACCTAAATGACAAAAGAAATTTAAAAACAATATTAGATTTTTAGATTACTGAGGGCGAACAAAAGTTTATACCTTTAATAATGAGTCTAATTTTTTAATTTATTTTTCCTCCACACTTAAGTTAAACATTATGCGTAATTAGAAAATAACTTAAAGGTAGGACAAGCGGGAAAAATTAATATAAGAGAAATGAGACTTCCCGGGGCTCATAAGTGCTCGGTTTAATTCTGGAAGATACGGCGTGAACGGAACGGCAAGCATGTGAATTCAACCACATATAGTATATCAATCCAAATATATAAGTCTCCAAGTGTAAAATGCCAACCATAAATCTAAGCTCCACCTGTTTTATTTAATTCACAAAATAAACAAAACTACAAAAACCGTAAAATACTAAAGCGCACTTTTGTAGGCAACACGATTGCATTTAGCATATGAAACAAGCCTTTAAACCCCTCGGTGTCCCTAGTGAACGAGTTATAGTCTCGTGAGGGTTTGCAGCGAACACACCTACAAAGTTCATTTAAATTTCTTTTTGGATACAGTAGTCAATGTACGAAACACACGGGCCATGTGCGCGACATACTTAAAAACTGCAAAGTTTTTGTTATATATATATATTAGTACGTTTTTGGTCTATTATTATTATTATTGACTATTACTACTATATTATTATTGTTATACTTAACTTGATTTAAGATTCCTTGACGATACGGTTCAAGTGGGAATGATCCATTTTGAAATGTTGAGGGTATGGTAATTTTGGTATGTACTCACGAAATATTCTTTTGACTTGATCATGTGATAGTCCCCTTTTGTTGTTTTAAATGGTCGGTCTTTTTCAATTTTATTGTTAACGATAATAGAAGGTGGTGGATCTTTTTGAATTTTCGGAGGATCATCAAACTTTCCACTCCCGGTGAATACGACATTCACGTGCTCAGTTTGAGCTTGAGGAGGAGGTGGTGGTTCAGTCCTATTGGTTTGTTCTGAAGATACGTTTTAAGGCTTCTCCCACTCATCTATTTTTCTTTCCAAGTTTTTAAATATAGTTTGACAATTCTTTTCGTTTTGATTCATCTTTATAATCATGTCGTTAACATTGTTCTTGACGAACATATTTTCAACTCTTTGACCATCTAAGAATTTGGTGATTAATTTTTCAAGATCTGTTTTAGATTGATGGTCTCTGTCAAAAAGTTTATCATGAATAGTTCTCATGCTACGGATACATCTTTTGAAATCTTCGAGATCATTTTTCACATCATTGTTTAATTCTAGGAGCGATTTCTCAGAATCATTATTCGATTGGGGTTGTTCATAATGGGATTGGGAGAATACGAATCCTTAGAATTTTGGTTTTGATAACCTTCAAGTTCGATGTAATTTGCTTCATGACGTTCACACATCGGCGTGTCATCGTTCATGTGGTTTTTAGAAGCGTGGTTTTCTTTAAGGTCATAGTATATGTTACGCATATTTTGTAATTCTTCTTTTAAGCTTGTAAATTGAGAATCCATTTTTATAGTTAGAGCTTCCAATTTTATCATTAATCGAGAATTATCATTATTACTATTACCTCTATCGGCGAAAGCAACAGATTTTTGACGATGTTCGTTTCGAGATTTAGCGGACCAATCAAGCTGAAAAAGAACTTTGTCATCAAGAAATTGAAAAGCTTGATTTAGACTTTTGTAGAGGAAGATTCCTCCGGCTGTTTCATCCAAGATTCCTTCAGTGGTTTCGTCTAGACAGTGATAGAATATTTGAATAATAGCTCCTTTGGTCAGACCGTGCCCATGACATTTTTGAAGCATGTTCTTCAGTCGTAACCAAGCGTCGGTTAGACTTTCACATACGTTTTGAAAGAAACTTCTGATTTCAAGTAAAAGACGTTCTAATAACAAAGGTGGAAAGAATCTGTTTATAAAAACTCTTCTCATTTGTTCCCACGAGTTATAGACTCTTTATTAAGTTCGTTAAACCATGTTTAGCTTCATCGCACAAGGAATAGGGAAATATTAAAAGCTTAACAGCTTCGCTTTAAGTTTCACCATATTTGAACATGTCGCAGATTGCAAGGAATTCATGGATATGGTCTTGTGGATCAGCCCGCAGATAGCCATCGAAGTTATTTACCGAATCATTTTCAAGTGGGTACTATTGATAACAAAGTTGTCATCAACATTGATTTGAACAATAGCAGAATTAGGAGTCGGTGCTACAGTCTTAGCACTTTCCCACATGGGACGATCATCAGGATCAAGAATTATTTGTTTGGTTTTGACATCCTCTTCAGGTATATTTATGACGACAAAGTCATTAACGATATGATGTTGAGTTGAAGATTTGAATGATTCGATCTCGACGAATTCTTTTCGGATAGTTTTAATCTTACAAGTCCTTGTTATTAAATTTTTATTTTTTATATATTAGACTTACTAGTTGTTTTCCGAAGGATAGTGGATTTATACATACGTTAAGCATTTTGCAAAAAGACATTGTTTATATTGCATATATATTTTTATATTTTTATATTTTAGATATATTTTTTTGTATATGTAGAAAATAAGGATAAGTAGATAAAAAGTTCATTGTTTTTTTAGATTGATAAGTGCGGCGCACTTGAGTGCAAGTGCGTCGGCTTTCTGGAAAATTGAATGAACCCGGCGTACTTAAGAAAAAGTGCGCCAGTTTTTCTGGAATTTTTATGTTTTTGGTATTTTCTTTTTCGATTGTTAAAACAACTGAAACAATTGACAGGAAGTGTGGCGGCTTTAAGGTTAAAACCGGCGTACTATGGGTTTAAGAGGCAAATATTTCAAATGAAACAAGGGAAGTGCGGCGTACTTGCAGATGCAGAAGGCAGTTTTTAGGCAAACAAACACGTTTAAGCAAACAAGAAGCACCAAAATCAAGCACACAAACTGATAACAACTTAAAACAATTCCCCGGCAGTGGCGCCAAAAACTTGATGTGTGTTTTGCAAGCTTTAAATTTATAATACTAGAAATACTGATTTTTACTAAAAACACAACATGAGAAAGTATACCCTTTCGTATGTGATATAGCTTAGGTAAGTCCAGGTCGTCCCAAGAGAATTGTAGTTTTCACAGTTTGTAATGAAAGTGTTAAGGCTAAAATGATTGTCACTTATCAAATTAACTAAAACGTGCATATATCGAATGTTGTAACGAAAGCAATTAAGAGATGTTTTAAACAAATGATTAAAGTATGTTTGTTTAGGAAATGATCACTAAGACAATGATATGTTTAGGATAGTGTTTATAAGTTTAGAGAATAAAGATGTCACAAGTTACAAATCCTTTCAGCCTTTAAGTGTAACTAGTGATTATATCGATTAATAACTACAAATCCTTTCAGCCTTTAAGTGTTATTATAACCAATATATTAGATGAAATGATAGAACAATTATTTATAAAGTACCCTTTCGGCCTATATACTTATATAAAATATGTTTTACCAATTCAATAAACACATATCCAAGCGCTCCATATCAAAGATCACATATGGCCCAAACAAACACAAGATGACTACTCCATGATCAAACAAGTAACAAAAAACATAACATTCATCATGAATTCAGTAAATATCATATTCAAAAGATAAACAAGATTTATACCAACTTCAAGAGCAAATGTTTGATGATTTCATAAGTTTTCCCAACGAAAACTATATTATATTCAAAGTAAACCTGGAAACTATAAACAATTCTGTCACAATCGCTTAGAGATTCGAATTACACTTCAATGCTACTTCCTTGGATGGATTAAAATCTAGAAATGCTGATGAACTACAAGCAAGTTTAACCAAATTCCTCAAGAACACTTTCAAACTCTAATTTTACTTGTTGAGAGGATTGTAGATGATTGTGTGTTATTGGAAATGGATGTATGAGGTTTGAGAATGGTGGTTAGTTTTTGGAAATTGATGGTGGAGAGTGGTGGTAGTCGATGGTGGTTTGAAGGGGTGTTTAGATCCTTGGTTTGTCAAGCCAAGATCACCTATTTCTCCCTCTCTAAGTTGTTGTAGAGTTTATAATGAATTGTGTGTGTTTACCTTGGAGTTCTAGGGGTATTTATAGGCGCTTTAGATCATTCTAGAACCAAGTTGGGGGTGTATGTGTCCGTTTTAGGAGCCAAATTCGTGAATTTATTGCTGCAGACTGAAAGTGCGTCGCACTTATTCAGAAGTGCGTCGTACTTAGCTGACGGGGAAAAAGTATGCCGCACTTGTTGGCATGTGCGGTGTACTTGGGGCAATTTCAGCGCTTTTCCTTTTTCAAAGTTGTAGATAATTAAATTCTCTTTGCATGGCCGCCTGAATCGCGTCTAACGTAGTTCGTATGACCGAGTTATGGCCAAAACAGTGAACAGGTGTCGGGAAGCCTTTAGCTTGAGTTATTTCCTCATTTAAGCTTCAAATCTTCGTGTATTCTTTCGTTTTATTCCACGACACGTACCTAGACCTACAATAGCAAATATACTCGCTTAAGTATCGAAAGTTCTTATAATTAACCAATTTATATACATTAAAGCACAGATAACGCATATAAAAATATGTATAAAATGAGCGTTATCAATAACATCAAATAGTTAATACTTTTTAATATCAAAATGCTTGTAATTATTGTATAAATACCTAAAATGATACTTAATCACTTTATATTTTGTTTACAGGAAGTATACGAGCATTGAAGCAAGAGACACGGGAATTAGATGTGGAAAGAATGCAAAATGAAGATTCTCAAGACCAGTTACGACGTAACTACCCCGCAGGTAGTACGCCATAACTCAAAGAAGGCAAGTATAGTCATCACCATGGTTACGGCATAACTGCTCCGTCACAATTACGCCGTAACCTGTCACGTTGAAGAATGATGACTCATCCTAGTCATAGTTACGTCGTAACTAGTACTCTACAGTTACGCCGTAACCTATTTTAAGCCTGCATTATGAAAGCCCACATCAGCATGGTTACGCCGTAACTAGCCACATCAGTTACACTATAACCAAATCGAAACCTATAAATAGAGCCCTCATTATGCACATTCGATATCAACCCTTCCACCATAGTACCAAGGGGCGAACCAAGCTTCCATAGGTCGAAGAATTCCACCACAAGTCCAAGAGAGAAGTCACTTTACTTACTTTTTGTATTAATCATTTATAAACTCATCCTGTAAGAATTATGATGTTTCAATCCAAGATCCCTTTCATTATTTCTTACTGTGTTGTTGCTATGAGTGGCTAAGCACTTCTAGTGCTGGTACTAGTTATGAATTTACTTATGTTATGATTTTTTCCTGTTTATTTATCGCTTTATTAGATATCCTTATTGTCTTTCATTGATCCTTGAGTTTTGGTAGTATTACGGGTGGTTTAAATCCTATTAGTTCTTCTATTAGGCTGACATGTTGAACTTAGAATTAGCAGGGTACTAGGATAAGTTGGCATATATCTCTAGTATAGGAATTAATCAAAGTACCGCCTTTATCGCTTAAAATACTTAAAAAGCTCAAGAACTCTTTCAGAGGGGGTTTATAATCTATCTTATATTATAAACAGGTCTTTAGGATAGTTGGGGTTCAATCACTACAACGTGGATACTTTAACATCATGACCTACGGGGAATTGGGATCCAAGGAAGTATAGGACAGACTACGAATGTCAATTCGGGTCTGTTGATATTAGAACCACTAATAAAATGATATCTAGACATTGCACTAGGAAAACATATCATAGCATAAGTAATGAAATAACTAGGTTAGCACGCTTCTCTCCCTGACTGTTCTTATCTCATTTACTTTTCGCAATTTATTTTCTTGTCAATATCTCAAATCAATTCAAAACCATTTTCAAACTTGTGACACATTTCAAATTAAAACTAATACAACTTAGCTCTTGGGATAACCTCAGATTTACCAGTCCTGCACTACATACGACTAGGTTCTTTGACCGTTAGTGCATGTAGACATCGGTAGACATTTTATAAATTTAAAACTTGTAATAAATTATTTAAAACAATTAACGCATCAGAAGCTTCCATGTTTGACTGAATATTTTGAGGCTAACAATCTCCCCCATAGTGAGGTCTTTGAAATTATATTGTCGTTGAGCTTTTGAGTCTTGGTCTTTATCTTTGTTGTAGGCTTGTTCCTTGATGCTATGTGATCTTTGATCTTGAGCCTTTGTCAATGTCTTTTGACTTTGTCTTTAATCCAGAGATCTTTAAACCTTTATCCTTGTTTGTCTTTAACGTCTTTTCCATCTTGCGATCTTGTGTCTTGACCGACATGCTTATACTATGCATCATCTTGAAAGCTTGCTCACAATCTCCCTTGACAATCTTTGTCTTGATAATCTTGATATCTTTAAGGAAGATCTTGAATATCAGAGTTACGGAAGTCTTTGTCTTTGAACTCGAGATTTATTGATTCTTAAATCTTGATGCTTATAGTATGTCTTTATAGCCTGAGCATGAGCATGTGGTAATGAATCCGACTCAACTGTAATGTGGTACTTATGCCATCGACTTGTCCTGCATGTTTAGGTTTGTAATAAACAAGAGATATGGACGATATATCTTTGTCATTCGTCGATTTTAGGTTGCGATAACCACAGGTTCCCTGTTTTATAGTTTAAATACTATACATGTGATCAGATATGTTCAAAGAACCTTTTTGAAAGGTTTCCAGCTCAAAGTGTTAGATCCTCTAACACAGATGCATTAGATTCACCGTACTTGCTTATTCTCATTACCGAAACATCTCAAAGTAGACAGCACGATAAGAGTGAATCAGTTAGTTACTATCTTACTGATTGAGCTATCAATTCATTTACTGGACCAAAATTGATATCCAGTTATCACAAGTTTGATTCATATAGAATCTCGCAAGTCACCTACCGCAGTGCTGTTTGATGTTGACACTAGAAGGATTTTCATCGTCAGTGTGAATACTAAAGAGTATCACTTTGATGTTCTGGCAAAATCACAAGGATAGTGCGTAGGACTCTTTGTTATCACTTATGTTCTAGATGTTGAACAACAAGTGTTTATCATGAAGTGTGTCCTAATGAGATTTATAGATTGATCTTTTAGCTCTAGACTCAAATAGTGCGTTTTGGTTTTAGTTATCGGAGGCTGGAGCAGATTGTCACCTTTTCAATATCAACTAATTTAAAGTGAGAAAGTCAATAGAAGTTGTGTGTATCTTCGTGACAAATGAGACAAGTATATTTTGAGAGAAACTTGAATTGCTAGGAAGCGTTGTGTAGTGTATCACTGGGTCTATGATGTCTGTCTTTAATACCATAATTCATCTTTGTGAAGACTGATAGCATATGTATTGACACGGTTTCTTCCTTAAGTTGTATGGAGGGCTTTTTTCTTTAAACCCTTTATCCTTACATTTCTTTTTCATTCTTCAACCCCCTTCAATGCTTACTATGACGTCATTACTAACACCTTGTTGTGATTGTTCCAATGTTAACTCATGTCTTAGTAGACATTATTCCCGTTTCTCATTCTTCTCCAAATCATACCTAAGGACTACTATTTCTAACTATGGGATGTCCTTGGGTAGATCCCCCCGGTTCTGGTTAGATCATAGGACTAATACCTAACATAACAACCTTATGACTTCAGAATCGTCGTGAATTAATAGGTTGTTGGGTATTTGATCATAACCATAAAACCATTGAAAATCAATCAAAGTGTTTGATAAAATTATCAAAATCGTTTGACACTTAGAGAGTTTCATCTTTTAAGAAACTCCCCCTACACATGTGCATTGATAAACAAAAGTGTTTCGCACATGTGGGTAGAAGTAAAAAGCACTTTGAGTCTTTTAGATCACTTATTATTAGTTATATCACATTTTAAGCATATTTGTTAGATCTCTCAATATTTTAAGGCTAACAGTTTTTGAGTTTTGTTTTTGTTGCTATTTAAATGTTTGAGATTAGTTTTGAGTTCACTTAGAAACTTTGGTCAAATCGCCTGAAAAGACAGTCAAATCGCCTGAATAAATGAAGTCAAATCGCCTAAATGATGTACTCTAATTGCTGGATTAATAAGCTCAAATTGTTGGAATAAGTGTGTCAAATCGCTGAATTAATAAGCTCAAATAGTTGTAATAAGCATGTCAAATCGTTGGATTAATAAGCTCAAGTCGCTGGAATAAGTGTGTCAAATTGATGGTATAGTTAGCCCAAATCGCTAGAAAAGTTAGCACAAATCGCTAGAAAAATGAACTCAAATAGCTGGAAAAGTTAGCTCAAATCGCTGGACAAGAGAGCTCAAATCGCTGGACAAAAAGGATCAAATCGTTGGTCAAGAGGATCAAATCGTTGGTCAAGAGGATCAAATCGGTGCTCAAAAAGAAACAAATTTCTGGTCAAGAGGATCAAATCGCTGCTCTATCCTACCAAATCGTTGCTCAATGAAAAAAATACACACGAGTCTAAACACTAAAAAACCAAAAAACCACACTTTTTAACATTTTTTCCTGAATTTTTTTTGCAAAACTAAGTATATCTAAGCTATATCTAACATAAAAACCATAAATTTAATATTTTTAACATCTAAAAATTTACCACTTTTTTTTTGAAAAATAAGCTTAAAAAATCCACTTTTGCAAGATGTTTTCAAGTAGAACACACACAATCAACACGTAATAATACCTGAGCTCTTAATACCACTTGTAACATTAATATCAATCACACACTAAGATGAAAATAAAAGAAATCTTAAAAGAGAAAGAGGGTTTAGAGAGAGAAAGATGGAAGGCTCCAGTATAGAAAAGAAATGAACCAACACCCTACCAAACATGCTTGGGGGAGGGGTATTTATACTCCAAGAGGGATCGGACCCTATTGGACTTTCTATGGGCCAAAACATATCACCAATGGGCTTTTAAGCCCACAACTTGGGCCCAATTAGCTTATAGAATTCCCATAAACTACAATAATCCTATACAAGGTTCGAAAATATATTATGACCATCACTTTACTAAAAACTAAATCTAACACACGAGAAGAAGATGTGATCATTGGTCTCCCTACCATTGTTTCAATATCATCCTTCAAATGAAATTTTTCACCTTTCAAGGAAGAATGTTACACTAATTTGTTTCCATCGAGAGAGTCGGGAGAATAACCTCATTAATATGTTTCCTTTTATCTCCTACATTAAAAGAGCCATCATGTGATATCCCCAACGAATGATGTCTTTATCAGACGATAGAGAGAGAGAGAGAGAGCGAGTGCATTTTAGCTTTCAAAGCTTCGAGCATATCAAGACATCTGCCAGAGTTAATAGGATAAGTTTAGTGCCAAGCCCATTCACCACTTCAAAATTGATAACTAATGGTACAATTAGGTTGCACCACTAGACGGTAAAGCATGTATTAGCGAAAATAAAGAAGAGAATCCATAATCTAGTTGTTGATCCATAACCACTACCAACATTGTAACTCAAAGTGATTGATGGAATATAACTTTTAAAGTGAAAATGGTTGATATTTTCGGTAATGTTAGCCCATACCCCTTTATTTATGCATTCAATATGAGTAAGGCCAACTTCATCCCCATGAATAACTTTGATGACTTGAACCCATAGAAGATTAGGATTAGCAACCAAACGCCAACGCTATTTTTTAAGAAGAGCTGCGTTGAAAGCTTTCAAACTACCAAAACCTAACCCCCTATTTCAAATGAAGCCAAAGCATTCTCCCATTTAATCATAATCAGCTTGTTGTTATCCTTTTTTGTTGGTAAAGGGTTACCTTGGTAAAATATATTAAAACCAAGAAAGTTAAGTATAATTGAATTTGGCTGAAATACCACATGAACCTCAAGCAATGCTTTAAAAACAATAAACCAAACTAAGTCTTTGACATGCCAAAGACAAAAGTACTCTAGTTATACAAAACAATATAACCATAAAGAATTATGTATAACTAGATGAAACCTACACATTACGTGTTACCACCCGGAGAGTTACCCAACGAATTGGATGGAGTAGCCGTATCATCACAAGCATTCTCCACATCAGCATCATCATCACTCTCCTAAAGAATACACAAAATACTATTCCCATCTTCCTTTGTGAGGAGATCAAAATGGTTAGGAGATGTGAAACCTGATTCCGATGAAGAGTCTGCTTTCTTACCAAACCAAATACCAGTCTTCCTAGGAGGAGTCCCCACCTTCTTCCTTGTATCATCAACCAAATCATCCATAGAGTTCTCATTATCTTCCCTAATAACAGAAAACGCATTAGACACCAGAGTACTAGTCGTCTTCTTCTTGGTAGCTTCTATATTTTTCCTAGCATTTTCAACCAATTTTCTTCCATGTGAGTACCCTTAGAGTTACATTTAGGATCTTCAGTATTTAGAGCATCCAAATGACCATCATCTTTCAAATCACCAAGAACCTCACACATATTAGCAATCGGCGTACTAGTCGAGGTACTAGCACCCCTAGCAGTCTTCATTTTGATAGGTATAATTTGTTGCTTCATAGGCTGATACCGATCCACTTTCACCTCTTGTTCATTAGTCATGTGTCCACGAAAAACTTTCCTATACCCAGTTTGGAAACCATCATGACTTGTAGCAACTTTATTCTTTCATTAAGTAATAGCACGTTTAGGACATAGAACATCATCACGACCAAATACCACATTTTGTTGGTTTCCACTCATATTCCACATTCAGAATATGCATCATAACTCTATTTCCATCCAACCTAGGGATAAAATTTACCAAAGTATTCTTGAGAGCTCGATCAGCCCTCAAGTCAATCAAAGCCCGAGCATAATCCATACGACCCCAAGATTGCGTACATGCAGTGACAGTACACGAATCTAACATCATAAGAGTACCAAGGCGAGTAGAAATAGCACTCGAACCATCGGCTGTGAAATCAAGCGCGGGAACACCTTGAAGTTTAACCCAAACATGCACGAAGCTTAACTCGTCTTGTGATAATTCAGCAGTCGGCGTCCACTTCCTTAAGATGAAAGGTACACTTCGAATCAGCCATGGACATGCTCCAATACTCCTTTGAGGCCAGGGAAAGAAGAGAACTTGATGAACACAAAACTCCTTTTATCCCCCATGATACATTCAACACCAAATTTCTTCCACGCATTCAACACATATCCCTCCACAGGCAGAAAAGCCACTTTCTTCCTAATAAAGTATCCATAGAGGGTATTCTGAAATCTAGCACTTACTTCCAACACCGATGATATATGAATTAAGACATCAGCCATACCCTTACAATCCGTGACAAGTGTATGAAAGTTTACCTTCTGGTTACTAGTATCCTTATGAAGTAAACTAGCAAAGGAAGAAGAGCTTAGTTTTGATCCAGAACAAGACTCCCCATTTGTTCATGTTTCCTCTTCGGAAATTGATTCATCATCAAACGAACCTACATTCAATCCATCTCTCTTTAACCCTGTCATAGTAACTCAAAATAAGCTACGACGACCCTCAAAACATCCAGGTTTAAAACTCCAACACCACATCCAAACAATGATAAAAGTGATTAAATACCCCTTTAACCAATCGAAGATCAATTAATGGATAGATAATCAGCCAA
>BQNB010173430.1:0-13363 GCA_026074375.1 Tanacetum coccineum
ATATATATATATATATATATATATATATATATATATATATATATATATATATATATATATATATATATATATATATCGGCATGTAGTAATATCCTATGCTTAAGAATCCATGAATGAGAATCACTAAAAATGCTACACTTACATTTTCTGAAATTTTTCCGGTTTTTACTAGTCGTTAATCACACTTAAAGAGATACCAAACGGCCGAATACGACGTTCTCCTTCTATATCTACCCACATATATATGTTATTAAACCTCAGTAGCTTTCCCCAAAATCCTAGCCAATTCTAACCATTTTTCAAAAATGCGCTAACGCAATATATCCCAAAACAGGGTCTGCTGGATTTTGCAAAAGTTTGGCACCATCTGACCTATCTAAACCTTACAAAAAATTTTGGAAAAATTCAGGAAGTCATACATATTATGAAGTTGATACAGTTTAAATTTCATCTAAAAATAATAAGTTTTGAACAGCCTGCTCGCTGCATCTTTACAGTCTAAATTCTGGACCACATTTACAGTTTCGACAGCCATTTTGGTAAAGACCTTTTGACCCACTTATACTTATTGAAAATCCGTGAGGCCTCCTTCGTTGGAAATTAGACTCGCCGAACTTAGTTTTAACCTTCGAAAAACCTATAAAAGCTTTTAAAATGACCAAGTTATGGCACACGCAAGACGACCTAAAATTCTGCGTAAAAACGCCTAGTGAAGAATTTTACTATTCTATTTTTCAAACTTCATTTAGCCATAACTTTCTAGTTTTTAAGAATTAGAAGTCCTAATTTATACTAAAACGAACATTAGAACGACCTTTATCATATTAAACAACAAAATCTTAGATTACAACCTCGCTAATTTGCTAAATCATAAACTCAACTTTCTGTCCTAAATAAGGGTTCTATAATCCACTTAAATCGCCAATATTTCGCATCAAATACACTTCCACTATGCTTAAACTAACCTATCAGTCCTACTAAATCACCAGTTTCGCCAACAACATCAAAACCATAACATATAACTTAATCCATGGATTCTTAAACATGATCAATACACATGCAAACATATATAAAAGTAAAACATGAAAAAGAGAAAATATAAAGAACTCACAATGCTAAACCAAGTCAAGAAAATCAAATAATATCAAACCTTTATGGGTTTGATGAATCTGCCGAGCACCACAAAGACCAAAGAAGACCCAAAATCTTTGATTTGCTTCACCCAAAATTGTTCAAAAACACTTAACTTAATACCCTTGATGATCTTCTTGCATTTAATTAAGTAAAAACCCTAAGAATCAAAGTTTTATGAAAATCAAGAAATCAAGATTCTTGATGCATGGTGATTTTTAGTGATGGGGGATGATTGGGGTTTAATTTAGGGTTAATTTAGGGTTGAATGGGAGTGATTTAGGAGTTTTGATGATGGATTTTGTGATGGTTTTTGGGGGTTTCATTCGAACAGTAAAGAGGAAGGGGTATGAACCATTTTTTTCTTTTGCATAACTGTGTGTGTATATGGGAAGTATTAGAGTGATAATAGGACTTTATATAGTGGTCAATGTGTTTTATAAAAAAAAGAATTAAGGGGCGTTGGTTTTTGGTTAGGTGTAACCGGCCCTTCTATTGGGCTTGGTTGGTATATATATATATATATATATATTTAAAAAAAAACTTATATGGTTCTTGGGCCCAATTATTAAGTTATCTAGTTATATTTTGTAAAAACATGATTTTGACGCGGTTTTCGGCAAAAACACGGAAAAGTAAAAAAAACACAAAAATAAAAATAAATATGCTTCCGAAGCTAAAATATGAAATTATTGATTTCTCGATCGCTAAAACGAATAAATATCCAAAGTAGAAATCGCGAATGATTAAAAACGACGATTTTAATAAAAACCGGCTAAAATAATAAGATAAATTCTATAAAATTTAGAAAATAAAATTAAAGCTCGGGATAAATAGTGACCTTAAATACGAAATGTTACACTAATACCCTTGAGTATTAGCCCATAACCATTGTAATAATACAAGTATAATCAAACAACCAAGGTAAACTAACCGAGTTAGCGAACGATACCAAAAATCGAATGATTACAAGAGTATAGGAATTACACGGCGTCTTCTATGGAATTAGTATCGATGCTTGACATTGGCTGCTCTTCGTCTCTTCAGAAAATCAACTTTTATGTTTATGGTATAGAGAATATGATTAAGCACATTAAAAACTCGTTTTTGAGTCTTCTATTTATACTCTCTGAAAATGAGTTGATACGCCGTATTGGGTAAGGTTAATACGGCGTATGGGGGTGAATTCCTTGGAGTGAGCGCTACGTTCATAATCAATCAATAATAACTGTTATTGATCACATTTATTGCAGGATCTTTGATTGTTTTGACCAGATGGATACGACGTATGTAGTCAGAAGGATACGTCGTATTGTGTATTAAACAAACACGTTTTCTTGTGAAGTCCAGGCGTCGATACGCCGTATCTTCTTTGCTGGATACGACGTATGTAGTCAGAAATAAGCAATCTTCAAATATCATCATTTAAGCTCCAAAAATGTGCGCCTTTTAGCTTATCTTCACAATGTACTCCATAATTATTGCAATTAACAACGTTAAGCAATTAAGTAACAATTCTTGCAATAATTATATAAAAGTGGGTAATTTACTTGGGGTAAATAATGCTATAAAAGTAATGTTATTTGATGTCATCAAATATCCCCCACCTGAATCCTACTTGTCCTCAAGTAGACTTTAGAAATTTATTGAAAATGTATCCCAAACCGAAGTTAAGGATTTTTCCTTTAAGCATTTTTTCATTAAATCACCTGTATAAAATCAAGCACCTCACGAAATATGGGAAATGAAAACACTCAGATCAATCAATTAATCTAGGTGGTAACATTTAATGGGTACGCTTAATTGCTCGGTCATGATTAGTTTTCTATCATATGCTTGGCAAGGATACACATCTCCACCACTAGAGCTAAAGAGTAACAAGTTCAAAAAGGTAAATTGGGTTTATTTTAAAGGCTTATAAGGGTTGATCATTCTAACAATCTTTCATCAAAAGTACCACACCAACAAGGAAGCTGAATCACACATACATGGCTGTAACGACAGAATAGACATGTGCGATTTGATCACATCCTCATTCGAGTTTAACCAAGGGCTAGGACGAAGAATGATATAGGGTATGGATCTTCCAACTTTCACCAAAAGTAATAATACAACAAGTCAGCTGAATCACGCATACATGGCCGTAATGACAGAATAGACATGCATGACTCGATCACATCCTTGTTCGAGTAAAACCCAAGGTTAATTGTTAGGAAAAAAGGAAATAAATTGTTGTTAAATAAAATTCACAAAACAAATAGATTAAGCCTAAATGAATAAGGTATATAGTTGCTAGTAACTTTCCTGACCGTTCCATGATAAAGACTCAGAAATATGTACAAACGTCTCGATCATAGAGTGACAAAGACAACCTAAGTTGGCGTTCCCATAACGGTCAACTTCCCAATCATCCCAAACTTTACATACTTTTACAAGGCAAGTGGTGGTATCGACCACTTTGTATAAAACTATACATCATTGATTTTTACCACATATCAACGAATAATCGATCCTCCAAATAATTTATCGGTTTAAATTTAATAAACCAACTATCTTCATCTTTTTTTTGTTGTAATTTTCCATTTTCTATTTTTTTCATAACATAACAATATAAATCTCAGTGTAATCTCACCGTCTTCACCATCATAATTCATCCGGATAATTTTTTTAAACACTTCATCTTTGGACATGAAACATAATTGCGAAAGTAGCAAAATACACGAGCTACATACTTTTACATTCCCATTGCATTGTGCAATTTTCCGACCTAACCAGAGATAGAAAATTTGACTTTGACATAGGAACTACAAAACTTTACACAAAAGCAACTAGCAACTTTGATTAAATAGGCTTAATCTATAGGGTAGGCTAAGGTGTAAAGGTGTAACGAAATAGACATTTGGTGTGAAAAAGACATGAATGGCTTAATAGGTTTTTCTAGGGGTATCTTACTCTTATAGTGAGAGTAAGCAAATGGTTATACTAGGGTTAACTAACCAGTGTAGTTAGTTAATATCACAACATATAGGCTTTTTGGTGTATTCCTAGAATTTATCAGTTAAACAGGTTACTCCATCTAAGTCTATAGTACTTATTATTGTGGTCTCGAGTGATATACCAAGCCAAGTTCTAAAGTCCACTACATCATCAGCACACATATAATTTTGTGGAATTTTTGGTAAACGTTTGGAAACAGAATAGGCTTAATTCTCATAGTTTGTCATTAAAGGTTATTTGTGCGCGAGGTTATGTAACTAGTAATTTTTACAAAAGTATGCTAATTTTTTTAATTTGGCATAATTATAAGCATATAACATATTATTTGTAAATAGAAGGACAAGTATGCATTCTAATTCTCCATCCCCCCACTTAAGTTATACAACGTCCTCATTGTATAGATAAAACAGTCAAAGAAAATAGGAAATAGAATTAAAACGAGGAACTCCCATGATATTTTTCTCAGGATGATTCTCCAATTTGAGTTCTTGAGCAAAAGTGTGTTGAAGAGGCGTCAGAATTCCCGTATGAGTTCAAAACAAGTCTTTTTTCAGAGTTTACCATCACCAATTCGTCAATTTTGTTACAGCAAGGTCCTGCATAAAAGTTCAGAAGACAAAACGTGCAATCCTATCTCGGTTTTTACAATGGTTACAATGCAGAAAAATAAACACACATATTGTACAGGGAGTCAATACGCATTATCCCAAACCCAAGGATACGCCTTATTGCATCCTGTAAAAATAAATGTTTTAAAGTTGCAGGAATTTAAATACAAAAATTAAAGACTGATAATGTACAGACAGGTCCATAGGCCATATCCAAAGGGTTTCGATACGCCGTATGGAATATCTGGGAAGACAGACTCGACAAACAATTTAAAATAAATGACAAACAATTAAAAATAGCTGGGTTGTCTCCTGGTAAGCACTTTTCTTTCAGCTAGTCTTTAAGTTAGAATTTTTCCTTCCAGCTTCATTCATCCTTTGCCTTTGTCACGAGCCATCCCTCATCCATAATGCGAAAAAGTTCTCAATAAGCTTGACATGCATCAATGTTGGTTCTTGAATGGTCGAAGTGCTCGTGTTCTTTAATGACAACATAGTCATCATCAACATCGAATGAGTATTTCATCATCTCGAATCTTCTAACTCATCAGATTGATGGATCATGATGTTCCTTCTTATGTTCCTGATTGTCTTGAGTATCACCAGCGTTGTTTGCTCCATAATTCCTACCAAATATACGGTTAATATCAAGATAAGGGTCATAAGTGTTTTTAAGTTTGGCATTCGCATATGGCCCCCGGCCGTGATTTTTCCAACGAGTAAATAGGGTATGTTCATGAGTATTTACTTTTCACCAACATTCTTCCAGTTTTACTAATACATCATGATCTAGTTTGTGGAAGTTCTCAAAACTATTTTTCAACCATGCGCATAATTTCATCACTTCGGGAGTTGCATCCCCCCATGATTCTTTAAATCTAGCCTTATGCATCAAGGCTTCTTATTTTAGTACTCCATCAGCTAATTCATCATACCAATTGTGTTCCTAAAAGTAAGTCATGCATCAGACTTGAACCATCTCGGGTAGTTCTCCATCGTTGCAGAATCCGTCTATATCTGCGCTAAATGTGGGCCATTTAACCTTCCTATTTTTGAAATGATATGGTTCGCATATATGATCACACAATTGATATGGCACCCCGTTATCCGACCATGGTTCCTCAAGATCCCCTGTCATATTATTATACAACTCGTATTTGTGCTCCTCGTAAGTCCTAATTTCTTGGATATCAAAAGTAAATAGATCTGTGTTAATCTTAAGGAGATAGTTGAATTCATTGAATGCTTTGCACAAGGGTGTCTCGAAGTCAAATAAGTTGCCTTCGATCTTAAATATTTTAGCAATATCATCAGGGTTATCATCTTCATCAGCTTCCATCTCTTCATTGTTATAAAAAAGTTGGTAGAACTTTTGTATGAACTTTTCTACCAAATCTTCCCAAGTAGTGACTAAGCCAATACAATCCTTTTTAAACCATTCACTTGCGGCCCCTGCAAGTGAGATAGGGAAGACGCTAAGCCTAACTCGATTATGACTTACGCCTTTTATTCTGAGGGGCCTAACTACTTCAAGAAAATTTTCAATGTGTTTAACCGCATTTTCTTCATCTGTCCCATTGAAAGTGTTATCATGTTTTTTCACCAAAAATGTCCCTTGTATTTTGAGGAAACTCTTCTGGACCATTCTTCCTTTGTTATCATCTGAGAGGATGTTCTTTCGGGTAATGGAAATATAATCATTTAGATTTGGTTCTGTCATGGTGATTCCTTTATTCGTCAAACGGTTTCCTAAGAATAAGCACAAAGGATCAGTAGGATGTGCCCTCAGGGGAGAGAACACAGAAAACAGGAAATTGAATACAAAAAATCAAGGTTGCTACTGTATGAGGTGATTGATACGTCGTATTTATCGATTTAAATACGCCGTATGGATCTTCTGAAGGTCAATATGTCGTATTGAATTTGCAGAATATGCCGTATTGTTTAGAAGAAAAGGATACATTGTTTAGACTGCAAAAATCAATACGCTGTATCTGGGTAGAAAGTTTGATACGTCGTATCCAACTGGTGGATACGGCATATCAGGTGGTCTACCAAAACAGAATACTTTGAAAACAATTAAATAATGCGGATATTTAAACAAACAATTAAACACACAATCATAATTAAAATATGCTAATTAAATTATTGTAAGCTAAGGGTTAAAAATACTAATAATATAAAGATTAAAAAAATTTTCACTCCTCGGCAGCGGCGTCAAAAACTTGATGTGCTGTCGTGTAGGTTGTATTTATTGATCACCAAGTTTTAAATTTATATTTAGCCAACTTATCCTAAAACAAAACTTTAACAGGCAATGTACCCGGTCAAGATGGAGTTTCGTGATAAGTAGGGTGTAGAACACTAAGAGCGAGAAAGCTAACCATATATTCTATCATTATTTTATTCTAATTATTTTGTCTAATTGATACTATGTTATTTCTAATTAATATTAAACCTATGCTAAACCTAGATCTATTGATAGGGGGGTTTAGCCTTAGAGACCGGCACAGGTTTGGTGGCGACTTAAATCAATTCAATACACAATAATCACGTAAGAAGATAATTAGAATATAAAAGAGCGGTAAAGCCAAATGATAGAAAACTGTAATAGCCATATTAAATCCGATTAAACATTGGTTTGTTTGTTTTGTGCAGTGAGTGCTTATCTCAAGGTAGTATATCATTCTTAAGACTTAGGCGGGACTTCTTCCTAATACCTAGATACGTTGAATCCTATCATAATTAACGCATCCGCATAAAGCATCCTTTTAGTTTAATTATAATCTATATTAGGGATTAAAGCAATGGTGATCTTGTTAAACCCTAGCCCATCGAGACTTTACCCACTTACTTCTTGATAGCATTTCATATACTGATAGTCCACTGTCTAAGTCTTTACCAATTGATTAAGAACGTACTCGTTGGGTCAAAGGGTCACCTGCCAGTCCAACTAAGCTCACTAATCTAAAGGAAAAAATAGGACATTATTTATGATCCTATTGGTCCAGATATATAAAACATCATATGGAGAGCTATCCCAGTATCTAGATTACTTGGTCAGTCTCACTAGACCCAGTTGAATGATAGGTCGCATATTTAAGCACATAGACAAGTATGAGGTGATAAACATAATTAAACAAGCAATGATAAATTAAGCAATCGAGATTAAACAAACCAAAAATTGAATCTTCATTAAAGAGGCTAATACCCTCGGGTATTAGCCCATAACCATCGTAATAATACAAGTATAATCAAACAACCAAGGTAAACTAACAGAGTTAACGAACGATACCAAAAATTGAATGATTACAAGAGTATATGAATTACACAGCGTCTTCTATGGAATTAATATCGATGCTTGACCTTGGCTGCTCTTTGTCTCTTCAAAAAATCAATTTTGATGTTTATGTTATAGAGAATATGATTAAGCACACTGAAAACTCATTTTTAAGTCT
This sequence comes from Tanacetum coccineum, assembly GCA_026074375.1. Classification (NCBI taxonomy): domain Eukaryota; kingdom Viridiplantae; phylum Streptophyta; class Magnoliopsida; order Asterales; family Asteraceae; genus Tanacetum; species Tanacetum coccineum. The sequence continues at coordinate 8,195 of BQNB010173430.1, forward strand.
TCTATTTATAGTCTCTGAAAATGAGTGGAAACGCAGTATTAGGTAACGTTAATATGGTGTATTGGGGTGAATTCCTTGGAGTGTGCGCTACGTTCCCAATCAATCAATAACAATTGTTATCAATCACATTTTTTGCAGGATCTTTGATTGTTTTGACCAGATGGATACAACATATGTTGTCAGAAGGATACCCCGTATTGGGTATTGAACAAACGCGTTTTCTTGTGAAGTCCAAGCGCTGATACGCCGTATCTTCTTTGCTGGATATAGCGTATGTAGTCAGAATTAAGCAAACTTAAAATATCATCATTTAAGCTCCAAAATATGCGCCTTTTAGCTTGTCTTCACAATGTACTCCATAATTACTGCAATTAACAACTTTAAGCAATTAAGTAACAATTCTTGCAATAATTTTATAAAAGTGGGTAATTTACTTTGGATAAATGATGCTATAAAAGTAACATTATTTGATGTCATCAAATATCCCCCACTTGAATCCTACTTGTCCTCAAGTAGACTCTAGAAATTTATTGAAAATGTATCCTAACCGAAGTTAAGGATGTTTTCCTTTAAGCATTCTTTCATTGTTTGATCTTTCTTATCTTTTGTTAGCCGTGTTTTTCTGTAAAGTGATGGTCATTATTATTCTCGAGCCTTGTATAGGAAAACATAGTTTCCAAGAATTATATATAAGCTAATTTGGCCTAAGTTGGCCATAAGACAAGTATATAAAGTCCTTTCCAAGTGTGGAGAGGGTGTTGCTCATTTTCTATCTATGTGAAGTAGCCATTTTTCTCTCTAGTTCTTTCTCTCTCTAAACATCATTCTCTCCCTAGTCTTTCCTTTCATTTTTGTGTATGTGTATGTGTTTTGATAATGCTAACATGTGGTATCAAGAGCTCAAGGTTGCTTAGTGTGTGTGCTTTGTTTTTTCTAGCTTAATTAGTGGCTTATATTTAGCTTATAAGCTCACGGCTTATTTTGGTTCTTGGTTAAGGGGTTACTAAGCTTGTACTTTCTTGTTTCTATCTCTTATAGCTTATTTGGTTTCTGATTTCGTGGCATGAATAAGCATTTATAGCTTATTTTGGTTCGGTTTGTTCATAAGCTCATAAGTCACATTTTGCTTTGAATTTTGGGTTAAACTAGATAATAGCTTGTACTTTCTTGATAATCCATCTACTAGCTAGTTAGTATTATAATTTCATGGCTTATTGGTGTGGCTAGATAGATTAAGCGGTTTGGTTTTGCTTATTCGTATGTTAAAAGGCTTAATTTTAAGTTTTGGAATGCTTGGTAGAGGTTTGGCATAAGTTGTACTAGTTTTTTTTGTTTGTTAGTCACATTTTTTCAAAAGAACAAACGACTTATACTTGCAGCGGTTTGATAAGTGGTCCCAAATCTTAGGCAGCGGTTTACCATTTATTAAGCCGGCGGTTTGATATCAAGTAAACATCGGTTTACTAGTTTGCAGCGGTTTAACAGGTTATCCAGCGGTTTATACTCTTTTCATAGTTTGCCTAAACGAAACTCTGTCCAATTGAAAAACTTGGTAGCGGTTTAGTGTTTTATTGACAGTGGTTTGCTCAATTTTTATTGCCAGTGATTTGTAAAATCTTGCCAGCGGTTTGCTTCAGTAATTTGGCATTGTTTTACTACTTTTGGCAGCGGTTTGTCATTCATATTTAGGCAGCGGTTTGTAACAATCTTGGCAGTGGTTTGCTTAACTTTTGCCAGCGGTTTAACTGTACTATTGCCAGCGGTTTACCCTATACATGGCAGCGGTTTGCTATGTTTTAAAGACCATTTCATGACTTTAACAAATAACCGTGACACACAAACTTAGATAATTAATTAACAAGGACTTCTAATTTTTACTTAAACTCTAAAGACAATTAATTCGTCAACCACAAACCTTAATCTCAAACAATTATACATTTACGGTTTTCTCTTGATTTAGTAAAATCCTATAAAAGACTATTCTTTTCTTGGTTTAAATCATAGATTTGTAAAATCATGTGGATTTCCAAGGACTTAATCACTTTTACTTTAATCAAAAGCAAATTAAAACCACTTATCACTAAAATGATACTAATTTATCATTTCACATCACCCTTGCCATGTCGACTCAACAAGACATTTATGCAGCTAGTTCCGAAACCCACCCTCCTTTGCTTAACAAAGAGAACTATGTTTCATGATTCTCTCATCTTCTTCGTTATGATAAGAGTAGACCAAATGGAAAGTTAATCTACAATTCCATTATGAATGGTCCATATGTCAGACGAATGATTCCTGAACCAGGTGATCAAGACAGTAAAGTTCCTGTTAATGAAACCTTTCATGAGTAGACATATGATGAACTCACTGAGAAGGAGCTTAAACAGGTTAAAGCCGATGATCAAGCCATTCAGACTAATCTTCTTGGTCTTCCTGAAAAGATCTATGCTATTGTTGACAGCGGTAAAACTGCTCAAGAAATCTAGTTACGTGTTCAACAAATGATGAAAGGTTCTGATATTGTAATTCAAGAGAAAAAGGATAAGTTGTTTAATGAATGTGAAAGGTTTACTTCTACTGATAGGGAATCTATTGAGTCTTACTATCATTGTTTCTCAAAGTTGATGAATGATTTCAAGAGAAAGAAACATTTTCCAGAAAAGATTGCTAACAATCTCAAGTTCCTAAACAACTTACAACTAGAATGGAGTCGACATGTTACCATTGTTCATTAAACAAAGGACTTGCATACAGCAGATTACACTCAGTTGTATGATTTCTTAAAATACAATCAAAAGGAGGTAGATGATCTAAGAGTTGAATGACTCATAAGAACAAATGATCCTTTGGAACTCATGGCAAATTCCATCAATCTTTCAATTATCCAGTGTTTCACCAAGATCAACCATCACCAAGTACCTTCATGCAACAACCACTTCCCAACAACAACTACAATCCACAACCATCATTCAACCAGAACTACATGCAACAACCAATGCTTAATCTTGAAGACATTTCCGATCCCACCACTGCTATGAACACAAAACTTGTTCTAATATCTAAGGCAGTCAAACTTTCTACACCAACAAACAACAATCAAAGAACTTCATCTTACCCACACAACAGGCAAATTGCACAACCGGGTATGAACATAGGGCAAGATAGACAGATAGAGATTGTTGGAGGAAATGGTGGGAATCAGTTTAGACAGTATGCTAGGCAAAATGTTGGGAATCAAAATGGGTATAATGCATTACAGAATGTCGAGAATCAGGTTGTTCAGAATGCAGTTCAGAATCCAGATGTTCAGAATATTAGAAATAAGAATGGGCTTATTGTTGTTCTGGGGAATGCTAATCAGAATTCAAATGAGAATGGTAATGTTGTAGCAGCTCAGGCTGAGGGTAATGCAAATGGAAATAATGATAATCAGATAAGGTGTTACAACTATAGAGGATTGGGTTATTTTGCTAGGAACTGCACTGTCAGGCCAAGGAGAAGGGATGCTGCTTATCTTCAGACTCAGTTCCTGATTGCTCAAAAGGAAGAAGCAGGGATCCAACTCCTAGATGAAGAGTTTGATTTGATGGCTGCTGTAAAAGATCTTGATGAGATTAAGGAAGTCAATGCAAATTGCATTTTGATGGCTAATTTGCAGCAAGCATCGACATCGGGTACTCAGACTGACAAAGCTCCCATTTATGACTCAGACGGATCAGCTGAGGTACACGAATATGACAATTGCTATAATAATGAGATATTTAATATGTTTACTCAAGAGGAGTAGTATATTGAACTACTCTAACCCATTCTAGAACCACATCAAGTTTAACAGAATGATAATAATGTTATCTCTGTAGTTTCTAGCGTGGAACAAAGTAGAAAAATAGTAGAACAACATCCTGCCACTGTTGAGGAAACACGTGCTTATTTTGAATCATTATATAATAATTTGGAAATTGAAGTTGAGAAAGTCAACTCGGTCAATCGCAAAATGAAAGAAACAAATGCTGATTTGACCACTGAGCTTAATAGATATAAAAATCAAGAAAAGTGTTTTGAAATTAGTCAAGAAAAATATGACAAACTTGAAGGGTGTTATCAAAAGTCTGTTTATCAAGAGCAATGTCTTACTAAAAAGATAAATGCACTTCACTTAAGTTCCGGTAAACAAATAACAACTTTGAATGAGGAAATTGCAAATTTAAATGACCAGCTTTCAAAAGAAAAGTCAATTGTTTCTTCTCTACAAGAAGAAAAGAAAAAGTTGAAGTCTTATTTCAAAATTCGCGAAGACGAGCTTCTTGATAAACAAATTCAACTTGAGAATAAAATAAAGGAATTAGATAATATTTTGGTAAAAACGGGTCAATCAATTCAAACAATGCACATGCTTTCACCGAAGCCAGACTCGTTTTACCACACCAAACAGAAAATGGCTTTGGGTTATCAAAATCCTTTTTATCTCAAGCAAGTTCAGCAGAAACAACAAAGTTTGTATAATGACAAAGTTCTATTCGAAATGTATGATCCTCTTGCTGTGTATGATTCAGAGGAGACACTGCAACTTGCTCAAGAGAGTCGCTTAAAAATAAAACATTTGAACAAAGAAATAAAACCGGCAAATTATGCAAAGATTAATCATCTTTCGGGGGTTTTTGTTTCTCAAATGGCCAAGTCACGTGAAGAGTTGTATTTATTAAATACTTCCAAAACGACCAATGTTTCTAAATCAATTTCAATACCAAATAAAGAATTTTCGGATGATACTACATCGAGTGTTGCACAAAAATTTCTAAATGAGGTAAAAAGCACCATTGTGACTCTTCAATGTGTTGTTAAACAAAAAATGACTTTAGATATACACAATTGGTCGTCTTCTATACACCAAGAGATTCATAAAATTGTAAAAGATGAAATTTTCCCTATCGTTAACCAAGTAGATGCTAGAGTGCAAAATTTTGAAATATAATTTTTGAAAGAAGCAGCTAAATTTGTTCGAGACTTCAAATCTCTTGCAAACCAAGCAGATGAAGCCTGTTGGGAATAATTAAAAACGACTAAGTGTCGTTTCTGCTGGTAGAGATTTTCGTTTTTGCTGATGGCATTAAGTCGTTCCTGCTGGCAGTTCAAGTAGCGTTCCTGCTGATTATGTTTCTGCTGGTCATG
>BQNB010173431.1:0-13363 GCA_026074375.1 Tanacetum coccineum
AATTAATAATTTTTAATTGTTTTATTATCGTTTGTAAACTGAAACGGAAATAAAAAAAATTAATTTTTTAATTTTTTTTTATTATTGCTCGTAAACTGAAACCGAAATTAAAAAATCTAATAAATTTTAATTTTTTTTATTATTACTCGTAAACTGAAACCGAAATTAAAAAAAATTAATAATTTTTTTAATTTTTTTTATTATCGCTCGTAAACTGAAACCGATATAAAAAAAATTTTAATTTTTAAATTTTTTTTAATTATTGCTCTTAAACATAAACCGAAATAAAAAATATAATTTTTAAATTTTTTTATTTATTATTGCTCGTAAACTGAAACCGAAATTAAAAAAATTTAATAAATTAAAAAAAAAATTTAATTATTATTGCTCGTAAACTGAAACCGAAATAAAAAAATTAATAATTTTTTTAATTTTTTTATTATCGCTCGTAAACTGAAACTGAAATAAAAAAAAATTTAATTTTTTTTATTTTTTTATTATTGCTCGTAAACTGAAACCAATATAAAAAATTTATATTTTTAAATTTTTTTAAATTATTGCTCTTAATCTTAAACTGAAATAAAAAATATAATTAAATTTTTGTTTATTATTGCTCGTAAACTGAAACCGAAATTAAAAAAATTTAATAAATTTTAAATTTTTTTTATTATTATTGCTCGTAAACTGAAACCGAAATAAAAAAATTTTAAATTTTTTTATTTTTTTTATTATTGCTCGTAAACTGAAACCTATATAAAAAAAATTAATTTTTAAATTTTGTTTTTAATTATTGCTCTTAAACTTAAACCGAAATAAAAAAAATAATTTTTTACATTTTTTTATTATTGCTCGTAAACTGAAACCGAAATAAAAAAAATTAAATGGACTAACGTTGCAACTGTTCGTTAGTTAAATGGACTAACGTTGCAAATGAGAGGTAACAGACTACATATAATAGGATGAATTTTCAAGTTTGATACATACAATAACAAAAAAAAAAAGATGGCTACATACAATAACAAAAAATGACAAGTTGGATACATTTTCAAGTCATTAGCCCTATAATCAAATGGAAAAGGCTAGTGATGTTAGATGCAAGGAAGGGGCTGGAACTCTCTAAGAAAGGTTTTGATTCGATTGGGTACAATACACCCCTTGGGACGGAATTTGAAGAGTTTTGTAAGAATGATTCAATAAAGGAAGTTGGAGAAGACATGGCTAATGATTATTGGAAAAGCTACAACCCTCATGATGAATGGAAGCTTTTGGAATCCGAAAAGACTAATCCAACCAAAGGGTGCCAAGTGGGAATCGGGAATTACGAGTTGATACTTACCGATGAAGATTATGATTGGATGATGGACTAGTTGTTCACAAAAGATGGCCAATCTTTCATGCAAGATGAGGATGAAAAAGTTATCAAAAAGAATGCAAGATTAATGAGACACCTCAAGATAGGTCAAGAAAGTTCGACAATGAATTCGATGAGTAGGTTAAGGCTAACGGTTGGTTGGCAAAAGAATGAAAAGAGTGAAGAAAGTGACGAAAATTCTAACTTAAATACTTCCATGTAAACAAAAGTGCTTCCTGAGAGACAATCCGGAATGTTATTTCAATTTTGATAGAGTCTGTCTTCCCAGGCTCTCGATACGACGTATCTAATCTCATGGATACGGTGTATTGAGTTTCTGGACGTTATCCAGTCCTTTATTTTTTTGCACTTTTTAAACATTATTGTCAGATTTATGATAAGGCGTATTCATGCACATGATACGACGTATCTGACAAATCTGACCCATACTTAGATACTTTTTACAGGATTTTCAATACGGCATATCCTGTTTTGGGATACGGCATTGATGACATCAAATAATGTTATCTTATTAGCATCATTTATCCCATGTTTCTTACCCACTTTTGTATAATTATTGCATGAATTGGTACTTAATTGTTTACATTTGAGTTTTGCAGTAATTATGTCACACCCCGCCAGCGGCGGAAACACGGGAATGCGACATAATGATTCACATTGCACAAGATACAAGATCATACCGTACATTATTTCAAAAGTTTACAATTTCGCAACCTTGGAAAAAGTCAAACAGTTGCCCTTCAATAAACTCCCAAATGTACTCATCTTTGGTCCAAATTACTCCTCATTTACCTTTGCTAACAACACACCTGAAAATGATACTTGAAAACGTCAACAATAATGTTGGTGAGTCTATAGGTTTGACCTTAAACCAAAAGCTTTGCCAATATCTCAAAACAAAGGACAATAGTGCAATATGACAGTGAATATAAGCAAATATCCCATGACTTAGCATCCCCGCTAATCATGTAACACGACCTAGCATTCCTGCTAGTCGATCATCATGCCCTAACATCCCCGCTAGTCATGAAAACAACATATACTAATACTCTTGGAGTCGCAACTCCGATATGTCACTTACGCACCTAAAGGGCCTACAAGCTAGAGCACTATGTTAGGGCAGGACCATACTAGACATGGCAAATCCTTGCCAATCACCCTTGCCATGCATCTCAATGCATGCAAGTCAAATCATAACCCTTGACATGCCAAACACAGTACATGAAAGTAAAATCATAACATATATTCACATAGCAGTCATAAGCACATAGCTTGTCCCAAAAACAAAACCACATTTCGCACAGTTCAGAAAAATAGTTCAAAACACATTTGAGTATCATTTTCCCCCCAACGGAAAAGATTTAAAAAGTGGGGCTACGAGAACTCACCTCAACAGATGAATATAACCGTACATATAACCTTTACTCAACGAACCAAACAATCTCTACAACGCACCAACTAGCCTCTATAACGGACAACGGTACCCGACCACGACCTAACATTAATTTCACCTCATAAATATTTGTACAAAGTTATCTTATTGTACAAGCGTTCGTCTTTTACTCACACAAAATCCTCATTCTTTTACAAAATCCGTATCCTTATTACAAAACCTTTATCCTCAATCCAAAACATTCATCCTCATTTTAAATCCTTCATCCAAAACAAAACATGGTTGTGTGGTATTTACGCAAAACGACTCAATGCACTTGGGCTAAGTGAACCATCGACACAGAATACTCAAAACATAGCCAATAATGAAAACGAAACAACCGACCAAACGGTCCAAGAGAATTTGACGAGAAATAAATGGGAGGTCAAAGATCAAAAATAAATGAATAGATATCTTCGCAACGTTAAGGTACATATTTTTAAATATATAAATATATATATATATAATAATAAAATAATAATATTTTATTATTTTCGTCTCTTTATCGAGCTTAACAGGATACGTATAAAATCTTTATCACCTTTGTATGTCCATGTTCAACCATTTACCCTTAAATGTTTAATATTTACAAAAATTACACTTTTGTCCTTTAGTCGAGTTGACACAAAATAATTATTCCATATTATTCCAAAATTCCAACAAAATGCCATAAGTTCATATTTTTAACGCACTTATCCAAACGTGACCAAAATCGTCAAATTTAAATCATTTTCTGCTTCCGTAACTATTATAATCCCATAGTTATATCTTTAGAAATCCAAACTATTTATTTTCCCCTTCTCGGGTTTGAAAGCCCAAAGTTAACACATTAACTCTTATTAATTCCAACTTGCCACTTTAAATCAAATTTGAGTCAACAACATTTGTCTAGTCCTATGTGTCCATCAAAAGAAATAACCCATTTTACTTGTTATTGGGCCTTAGAGTCCATTAAGGTTTTAAACCTTTATATAAGTCCAAAATCTATTATTCACATATTCAAGCCCAACCAAAACCAAAGTCCAAGTTATATAAAAGTCTAAGTTGACCGAAACCCAATAAGCCACATCAAATGGGCCGAAACCCAACAAGTAAGGTGAAACAAATTAAACCATAAGTTAAAATAAGCTATACCCAAATAAGCCCAAGCTAAATAAGCTCAAAATCAAATAAGCTATAAGCTCAAAATATAAGCCTTACAATAAGCCCAACAAAAATAACTATAACTTGAATATAACCAAAACTAATCATAAGCTTCAAACAAATAACCATAAGCTGAATGAGCTCTAAATAACCAAAAATAATCAATGGGCCAAGCCTAACTTCGTTTTCTCTTTTTCTTTCTTTCGCCGAGACCACAAGCTCAAAAAGTAAACAAATAAGCCCTAAATGAGCTTATTTTTAAGTAAGTTTTGAAAATAAGCCCCAATAAGCATTTATCTCAAAGGTAAATTTACCACCACAACCAAAATATAAAAATGACCATTCCTTATTCCTTTCTTTTTGTACTCAACGCAAGCAAACACCCCCTTTAATCATTTGTTTTGTTTTTAAATTTCGATTTTTACGACGATCAACTTGTACAACTAGCATTAAGACGCTATAAGAACCATAAAAGTACAACTTAAAACAAAATTTATAAAAACTTACAATCTTGATGTTCTTGGTTCGGTTTTTGACGCGAAGAAATAAATCCAAATCATTTTCTACAACCCATAACTATCTAACACCAACCCACTATTGATTATTAACCCGTGTTCTTGCTAAATCTTTAAAATTTTGTGTTTCTTGGTCACTTTGGTTGCGTCCAGAAATAAGAGAAAGGGAGAGAGATAATTTTTGTTGGTTTGATTTTGAAATGGAGTATAGAATGCATGTTTGAGGCTAAGACAAAACATTTTGTACCATGAAGGGACCAAGTAGCTAAAATTAAGCCTTGGTGTCTCCCCCTTCTTGTCCCTAACCGGCCATGGATCCTAAGTGGCTCGGGATGTCTCGTTTTCGTGTCGGGTTCACTAAAAACTCAAATCTCGCTGAGTTAAAATGTCACTCGGGTTTAGTTAGTATTTTTATTGCGTTTAAAATCACTTTTCCATAAACCTAGGTTATTTACACGACACCCTTTCAATTTAAATCTCTCCAAAAATTCATTTAAAACGTTACCAGGTCGCAAATTAAAGGATCAAAAACATGAAATTTAAACTCAACCGAACCTTTCCCATTAATTTAAAAGTGTTTCATCCTTCAAAAATACCACTTGACACTTTTGACTTGCCCACAGTTTCACTTTAACGACCATTACAGTCTTTTATCAAATTCCGCGAAAATACCCGTTTTTAGATATCTTTAACTCACACCTCCACGATTCACGTATTTAGACCACGTTATTTTAAATTATGAATTTATTTAAACAATAAATTCATTAAATGCTCTTCCAAAGCTACTTAGACCCATTCTCAATTTAACTATCATGCCAGTAAGTGCTGCGGGACGATTTTCGCTAAACACAAGAAAGCTTCCCGGAAAGCACTGAAAATCTCAAAACCACTCTAAAACAGAAACACAAATCAAAAGAGATTCATTTACGAACTCAAGACTCTCTTCTCAATACCTGGTTAAACCGTAACCGTTTACACAAAATAGAAAACCGAAGTTAACTTCACAGCTTTCTCCAAGAAAACTGAAAGCCTCCGATATAAAATCATAATATTTTATAATACTTAACCTAGGAAAAGTTACCGGTTATCACAGTCTAACCCCCTTAAAGGAATTTCGCCTCTGAAATTCAACTCAAATCCTTGAGCACGACAACAATCATCTCGAAACAACTCACAGATTACTCATCACAACACACTTGGCTTTCTATCAACGCATTTGGTTCTTTATCAAAACAGTCTCTTCAAGCGGGGTTTCTCTTGATTCCTTTAAAGACCTAGCCCTAAGGTTCAGTCCTTATCTTTCCCTTAGGGTCCAACCCTATCCACCTCATATAACACGATAGTCTTTCCTAGTATCTTATTAGCCTACTAGTCCTCTCTAGTCTTTTGGTTATCTAACCTTGGTCGGGCATCCGGATATGATCCAGATCGCGACGTCTCAACAAACTCTTACCACCTATGACATCGTTAAAATTTAATAGCAATTCTAACTAGCGTGATTGATACAACAAAGGTATATGTCTCACATAACACATCTCATTTTTTACTCCTTCAAAATAGTCCATTGCTTACTTACCAACATCTATTCAAACTCTCCCAAGCAAACCCTACTTGGTTGAAACTTAAGGCTCCACCTTTCTAGGAAGGCCATGACATCACTTAAATTTTCACCATTTCTTAGAAAGGAAGTGGTTAGATTTTAAGTTAATTCACTAAAACTTTATCAAGTCTCCCGTAACCTCACGGTGTTCCACTTAACTGCTTAACCTTTTAGCGTAACAGTAAAATCAGACAACTTGAATATGTTTCAAGTTCATGAATGACACATGGTAACCGTGCTCGTAAGCAGTGGGTATGTTTATCTATCCGAGATAAAATAAAAACACTACCATTCATTACTCTTTCAAATTTCCGTACAACTCATTAATCTACCATATTAACTATGACTTCCACAAGAGTCAACTATCAACTAATAATAACCAGTTCATAACTATTACAAATCAACTACCTACTTAAATCTGACACTAACTGGCGCTACTCAGTTTAGTGTTATACAAAAACCCTAACCAATCTCATACCATCTACTGCTTCCTACGGTCCCTCTCCTGCTCTAAAGCAGTAACACGATCTCTCGTCTCATGTAGCTCACGCTGTAAAGTGGCCTACTGTACTAACATGTCATTAATCAGTATATGGTCATCATACCCTGCATGTGACATATCTGCCATTCGAGTATCAACATGCCCTGCCCATGCCTCTAATGCCAGCACGGGCCTCCACAAAGCTCCAAACATCATGATAGTCCTCTCCTGCTCGCGCTCTAAACTCCTAAACATGTACCTCTATGAGAAGATCTCGTCTCTAGCCACTCCTAACCTAGTGTACATCTCTCTCACATCCCTATCAATATCCGCAAACAGAATAGGTGGCAACGCGTCCAAACATTGTGTGTGATCATGAAGTATGCTCCCATAAAGCTCTAATTGTGCCCCTACCTCTAAAAATTGATCCTCATTAATGGAGATGGTGGTGGCCGGGGTAGCTACTAGTGAAGCTATAGGTGATGGGGCTACAAGGGATGATGGTGAAATAGGTGAAATAGGCAAGGAACCAGACGACCACTTAGGTGATGGCGGTGTCTAAATTGGTGGAACTGGTGGTGCATAGGCTAGTATGTTAGAGTAAATCCTCCCATCCTCGGGATCTACCCATGTACCTAGGGTGGGCTGTCTAAGCGCAGATACCCTGTCAGCTCCCTGCTGCTCTGGCACAGACCTAGAGCTCTGACCTACCTCGAACGTACTGAGTACCGTATCCTCCTCTACTGCTAACTCTCGATGCCTCAGTGCTTGTTGGATCCCTTACTGAATAGATCTTGAACCTTTAGCTTGCAAAGGGTTTGTTACTATAGATAAATCCTAAGCAACAATAATGAAACACTAATTGAACACTATTGATTATGCGGAAACTAATCAACAGTGCTAAGAAGAACAGTATTAAGTAAACACAAGAGATCTTCTATCAAACTCACACTTTATATTATAACTTAAATCTGCCTTGATTACAAACTATGATTGCTAATTGATCTCTATAGATCTGTGTATTCTAACTATGCCTAGGGTTCCTTTTATACACCAAGGAAACCCTAATGGGCTTTACAAAACACGTATAGAGATTATGCATATCCTTTCCTAAGATATCTTATGTATATCTCTAACTCTAACTAACTTTTGCATAAGCAGACTTAACTATAACATAACAGTACTAACTTTAACTATCAGTATTAACATCTTTATACTGACAGTATTAACTATAATACACTACCAGTACTAACTATGCTAACTCTTCTACCAGTACTAACATGTGTACTAGCAGAACTAACTGTATTACTAACAGAATTAAGTCTAGAATACTTAATTCCCAACAATCCTCCCCTAAACTTGAACTTCACTTGTTAACTTCAAGTTTCTTCAGTTTTCTTCAGTTTGAGCTTTTGAGGATTGCATCCAAACACTTCTTTAATCTGCTCTTTGATGATCTTGAACTCTTTTGTGTTCTTGGTCATCTTTAACTTCCTTTAGCTTTCAATCCTTGTCAGCAGCAAATCATCACCTCTGCATCACAGCTACACAGCAACATCCAACTAAGTTGGCTTTGTAGTTTTTGGCAAACTACCAGCCATCAACGGATTTGATATGTCTTTACCATGAGCCGTTTGCTATGGACTAGTCAATGCTTCATTGCAATAACAAGGTGCATTGATAACCTTATAATTTTTAGCAAACTATTAGCTATAAACGGATTTGAGATCTCTTTACCAATATTAACTATTGCTCTTGTCCTAGCAGTAGTCATATTTTTAACCCTAGAAGTTTTAACATCTTGTTTTAAGTTTTTAGGTCTAAATGCTAGTTTTGTGTAGTAAGACTCATTGATTGGTGAGTAATGTCGGCTCTTGGTCTTACATTGTCCATTCTTGGGTAAATTGGTCTAATAGCACTACCAGTTTGTGCTATTTTTGGGGCAAATGGCCTAGCAGTACCAACAGGCCTAGCAGTACTAGCAGTACTAACAGTGTGTACTGCTCTTTTCCCATTTGGTCTAACAGGATTAATCAAACCTGTTTTGGTTAGTACTCCTTTTGGGACAAAAGTCCTTCTTGTTTGAGGGTATTTCAATTTATTTGAAAATTTTTGGTGATTTACCCTTTTAGCATTATCCCATACTGGTTTGACCACCCTTTGACCAGTATTGACCACAGTTTTTAGCTTAGGTTCTGGACTCTTTTTGGCATAAAAATCACAATCTTTGATCAAATGGTCAGTACTCTTACAGACAAAGCAAGCTTTTATTTTCTTAAATCCAATTCCTTCTTTCTGAGAAATTTGACCAATTTTATCAACTTGAGTTTTAACTGTTTGAGTCTCATTAGTCTTAACTCAGGACCTAGCAGCTGTTTACTTCAGACACATCATCCTCATCATCTGAGTTCCAATCCTCAATGATAACTTTATCTCTGTTAATCTTTGGTTTAGATTTTTCAACTTCATTTGTTTTACCTACAGTCTCACTAGTTTTAGATTCACTAGTATCATCTTTTGGCTTAGTTGTTTTTGACTCAATTATTTTCTTCCTAATGGCATATTCATCTAAACCTGCAAATGATATGTCAGCTCTTGGGGTTAGGAAGTTCCCTGTTATAGGAGGGGGAACAACATGATACCCATCTGCTTTGGAGAACCTATCATTTGCTGGTGTGATCTCTTCATCACTTGATCTAACCTCAAAAACACTCATACTAATCTCACTATCAGTTTCAGACTTGTTACTCATTTCATCCAATTGTGTGCCATATCCTAAACCATTTTTATCTTTAGCACTCATTTGACTGTTGAGTAATTTATTAAGACCCTTGGATGATTCTTCCCATTTTTCTATCTTAACTCTTTAACTCATCTTTCTTAACATACTTTTTCTAGTTCTATTTTTATAGGTTGTCGATCTTTACTGCTTGCATTTAAGATCATTGGTCTTTGAATCTCATATTTTTCACCCCAAGCCAGTTCATTCTTTTTATGTCCAAGAATTCTAGATGCTAGAGATTCTAAGGCTAACTCGTAACCCTGAATTTCTTGTCTGGCTCTGTTATGTTTTTCTCTTTCAAAACAAAATAATATCAAGTTCTTTTGACGAGTTTAAGATTCAAGACTTTGTTTATGCAGCAGTTTGGTACTCTTTGTCAGTAAAGAACTGTGAGCTCGATGAGGAGATGGCCATTAGAAGCATAATTGACTGGTTCATAAAATCATTGCCTTCTAGTCTTACGCACTCCTAGACCATCTTTGAGCCACAGTGCTTGTGATGATGGTTCATTTGTTGTTGCATTCCTCCTGCCATTATCACCATAAGATCTTTTCCCTTGGTTCCTTCCTGATTTGCATTCCTTAGCAAAGGCCCTTTCCTGTGATGTTGTAGCATCAACTTTTGTTTATCAAAGGTAACAGGTTGTTTTCCTTTGAAATCCAAGTTCCTTCCTGTCTTTTGAATGAATCTCTGCACCCTAACAGTCAACATGGCCACCTGCCATCTAATATCTAATTCTTCCAAGTCATCTTGATCAATCTGCTGTAAATCCTCATTATCAAGTGGAGGACTGGTTGTTATTGATGCAAGAAAGAGCATATAATCATAGCACATGGAGTAGATGAAATCTGACTTGATGAAATAGTTTCTCCAACAGTACTAACTCCAAAATTTCCACTGGCAGGACTAACTTCATTAGTGCTGCTTGTATTCTCAAAGGACAGAAAAGCCAAGTTCTAAGAATTAGATGTGGAACTTGAAGACCTTTTCATCTCATCTTTATTTACCTTAAGGTTGTTGTAGAGGTCATCAATATCAGGTATGTCTATTGTGCTAGCTTATTTCTCTGATTAATAGCAATATGTCTCACATGATGGGGATGACTTCTTAGGGAACTTTTGGTTTGTATTTCCTGTGAATAATGGAGGCAGCATAAACCTCCAATTAACTTAAGAGCTTTTGGAACCTATCATAAGCCTTATCCAGACTTTCATTTGGTGCAGTGGTAAAGTTTTCAAACTGATGTTTTAGAACATTCCTATGCATATTTTTGGATTCATTATTTCCTCCAAACCTTGATTTGATTGCATCCCAGAGAGGATTTTGCATCTGGAAAACATTATGAAACTTAAGGGAGATATTCATCAGGTATTGCTAAAAGCAAGATGATCTTAACTCTTTCCTGATTCCGTTTTGTAGCCAGTTGTTTGGCAGTCTTAGGTGTAAGAGGACCAGGTTGTTCTCTGTGGTGAAGCCTTTCTTGAAGATCTCCCATTGAGAATTTGTACTTTAGGTTATGGTCTCGTGTGACAGATATATTGTCGCACTCTTTGCTCCTAATATCATTCTCCCTTTCTTGATGATAGGGGATTTTCACTTGATGTGGATAGTTGGTGGAGGAGTGTACTTGTTCTGCCTTCTTTTTGATTTGATTGATAGTAAATCTGCTTCAAATAATGGAGTTCTTCTTATTCAGAGTTTCCACACAAGCTCTGATACCACTTGTTGGATCCCTTACTGAATAGATCTTGAACCTTTAGCTTGCAAAGGGTTTGTTACTTTAGATAAATCCAAAGCAACAATAATGAAACACTGATTGAACACTATTGATTATGCGGAAACTAATCAACAATGCTAAGAAGAACAATATTAAGTAAACACAAGAGATCTTCTATCAAACTCACACTTTATATTATAACTTGAATCTGCCTTGATTACAAACTATGATTGCTAATTGATCTCTATAGATTTGTATCTTCTAGCTATGCTTAGGGTTCCTTTTATACACCAAGGAAACCCTAATGGGCTTTACAAAACACGTATAGAGATAATGCATATCCTTTCCTAAGATATCTCATGCATATCTCTAACTCTAACTAACTTCTGCATAAGCAGACTTAACTATAACATAACAGTACTAACTTTAACTATCAGTATTAACATCTTTATACTGACAGTATTAACTATAATACACTACCAGTACTAACTATGCTAACTCTTTTACCGGTACTAACATGTGTACTAGCAGAACTAACTGTATTAGAATTAAGTCTAGAATACTTAATTCCCAACAATCCTCCCCTAAACTTGAGCTTCACTTGTTAACTTCAAGTTTCTTTAGTTTTCTTCAGTTTGAGCTTTTAAGGATTGCATCCAAACATTTCTTTAATCTTCTCTTTGATGATCTTGAACTCTTTTATGTTCTTGGTCATCTTGAACTCTTTTATGTTCCTGGTCATCATAGCTACACAGCAACATCAAACTAAGTTGGCTTTGTAGTTTTTGGCAAACTACCAGCCATCAATGGATTTGATATGTCTTTACCATGAGCCGTTTGCTATGGACTAGCTAATGATTCATTGCAATAACAAGGTGCATTTATAACCTAATAGTTTTTAGCAAATTATCAACTATCAACGGATTTGAGATCTCTTTACCAGTAGCCATTTGCTCTGGAGTAGCCAACTCTTTGTTTTTAAAAAAACATGGTGAACTGATTACCATACAGTTTTTGGCAAACTGTCAACCATCAACGGATTTGAGAAGTCTTTACCAAAGTCGTTTGCTTTGGACTAGCCAGTTCTTGATGTCTGTTAGACATGGTGAACTGATGACCATTTGTTGTGTGGTTGCTAAACCAACACTTAAACAATCCTTCTCAACTCCATTGCAGCTTCCAGATACCCAAACCATACTTGCAGCTACTAAGAAACCTTTCAAACACCATCATTTCAAGGTAACTTATTCTGAGCTTGCTTCTCTATTAACTTTAACAATTGATAGCAAGCCTCATCCTTTTTATCCCCTTGAAGATTCTTATCCAACATAGCTTGACACACATCAGCTGGTATAGGATATCTCCTTTCTATCAACATGTAGATATCAGCTGATTCCAAAGTCAAACAATGAACTCTTAACATCCATTTGGTAGACAGGAAATCCCATGAATGATGCAAAGGCTAAACACAACCTGATTGCCTCAATCCTGGCAACAGGTGCAAAAACCTCATCATAGTCTATACCTTCCTCCTATCTAAACCCTTGTGCTACAAGCCTGACTTTATTTTTCACAACAATACTCCTCTCATCCCTCTTATTCTTGAAGACCCACTTTGTGCCAATTGCCTTTTTCCTAAATGGAAAATCAACAAGTATCCAAACCTTCTGTAATTTGAACTGGAGCAATTCCTCTTGCATTGCTTCAACCCAGCTTTCATCCTCTAAGGCTTGTGATATCGTCTTGGGAGAGAAAACATGCTAACAGACAGTTCTGATGGTCTTTATGATTTGTTCTATTCTGATTATGGATGTAGCTTACCAAAGCTTGTTATACTGAAGAAGCCTTTTAGATCTTCCCTCTTGTTTGAACTGCTAATTTAGGATCTCCTAGAATTTGATCTTTAGGGTGATCCTTATGAACTCTGAGTGTGGGAATAGGATTGACATTAATGGTGTTATCTATATTGTTGAAATCAGCCTCTACACCCACATCTTCATCATCATAGGCTTCACTGAATATGCCATTATTTGGAAATACATTAGAATCATCTTCTAAGTCAGGCATATTAGGATCAATGGGTAAATCAGCATTGGGGAAGTACTAGCTGCACCAGCATATATTGGGTTACCAATATTAACAAATGGTGAATTGGAAGCAATAATAGATGGCCTACCAGTATTAAGTTTGTTAATACTGGTAGCCTGATCTGCCCTCTTCTTTTCTTCTTTAAAGGCTTGTCTTGTAGCATCATCCATAGATTTAGCAACAATTTCTTAAGCAATCATCCTCTCAAGATCATCTTTTAAGGCTTGTTCACC
>BQNB010173432.1:0-13362 GCA_026074375.1 Tanacetum coccineum
TTGTACGAGAATGTTATACCGGATTACAGGATATGGCAATTACGCTCTTTGATTCGTCATACATTAGAATCTTGATGTTATGATATCCATAATCTGGCAGTTGCGTCGTCATCCAAATGACTTGTGCGCATCATGCAGACAAAGATACGTACTCCGCTTCCGAATCCTGTTTTTTGGACGACCAACTCACTAGCTTGTCTCCTAGAAACTGGATTCCTTCAGATGTGCTCTTGTAGTCATCATGACACCCTGCTAAATATGCATTTGAATATGCAATTAGCTCAAATCCAGAATCCTTCGAGTACCATAAACCCATGTTATAGGTTTGTTTGAGGTAACGAAAGATTCTTTTGATCTCTTAAGGTGTATGTCAGTTGGGCGCGCCTGATAACGTGGACATACAAATGTTGCAAAGGCAATATCTAGTCGACTTGCAGTGAGATACATGAGTCCCCCGATCATACTACGGTATTTGGTCTGATCAGTTGGGGTACCCTATAAATCTGCGTCGATTCTGGCTGTAGCCATTGGTGTACTAATAGAATCACACACATCCATACCATGCTTTTTAAGAAGTGCAAAGTGTATTGTGATTGATTAATGAAGATTCCATAGGGGATTGATGAATCTTAAGTCCTAAGAAGAACTTTATCTCACCCATCATTGACATTTCAAAATTATCTTTCATTAGTTTTACAAATCTGTTTGAGAAAACCGAATTTGTTGAACCAAAAATTATATCATCAACATATATTTGTTAGAAATCGGGTTAGGGTGTGTGATGATAATCTTGGATATCTTGCTTGAATCATGTTGAGTTCAATTTCCGTATAAAGTATTTCGACCCTATTGGTGCCTGGGTATCACGAAATCCTTATCGGGATAATTCAATAAGAGAACACTTTGTTTCTAGGCACAAGAGAACAAAGCAGGAACAAAGTGGAATTGTATGATTTTTTGTATGTCAGAATGAGACCAAATAATATGTTAATAAACAGGTTCTTGTTGACAGTTATGGCAGTTATAGTTGGTTAAAAACCAACAGTCACAACTGTTTTGCGAACAGCCACAATGGTTGGGAAAGGGTGGGAAAAACGGGTAACCAACTTAGAGCACCAAATATACCGTTTAGCCAGCAAGGGGCTCTGCCCCTTGACCCCGCAAGGGGGTGCAGCCCCCATTGACCCCCGCATTTTCTAGTCATGGTCGAGTTCATATTAGCTCAACGAGTGTACACTCCACATTACATTAACTCGTATCCGAGTCGAATATGAAATCTCATCGGTCTCTAGTAAATCGCAATTACCTAAATTAGTTGATGACACTAAAATCACCAACAATATTTGAACTAATAAAATGTCATCCTCATGTCTTCTTGTATGATTAATGTCCAATGAGTTTAAAAGTTACAAAAAAGTTTAAACGCATATATTCCTAACAGATTCTTTTAACCAACTAAACACATATTAGTAACTTATGCATGTCCAATGAGTTTAAAAGCATGATTGATGGTAAATCATATTAAATTTTTATTTTAGATGATAAAACAACTTAGTTTTTTATATGTTGAGTTACACTCACTCAACTGTATGTGTCTCTCAATGCCGGTTTTATATTAGATAGAGACTTGAATACTTCCATCCGATGCCTTTAATGATAAGTTTTGCTGACAACATGAGAAAAGTACTAGTAGTAATTGTAAATTACTAATGTGTAATTTAATACTCGCATTATCAAATTTAAATGCCATGAATGTATGGGGGTAAAAGTTATAGATTACCAACGTACTTATGTTTTTGTTTCGGATTGAACCCTTTACTCTTTTATTAACATATTTACCATGAAACTTGTTGGCATGTTTCAATAATAACCATATGACCGGTTAAGGGCCACATAGGCAACACGTGTATACTTTTTTCCACATAAGCTGGTTTTTTAGTTTATAACCCGTTTTTTTTACCCGAATTTCTACCATGTAACCCCTTTATAGATACTAACCCTAATTTCTTTACCCGATTTCGGTCAAAGGCTCAAACCCAATCCTTTGTCCTCAATCTAAATTAAATATCTGCCCATTAATTTATTCAAAAACCCTTTATCATATTTTCCTCTAATTTGAAAAATAAAGAAGAGAGACTGAAAAAAAAACCAATCGCCGTTGTTGTGCTCTATTGCCATTCCTGCAGCCTTCGTCTTTGTCTTTGTTCACCTTCTTTGTCGCCACATATTAGGGTGTGGATATGTTGTTATGCGATTCGGTGAATAAAGTAGGGAAAAAGTTTTGCAGATTAGGTTTTTGAAAGGGTTAACCATAGCAGTGTCTATTGTGAGATGGGGTGCGGGTTCGAGATCAACTTTTTAACCTTCATATTCTATTGTATCTGAGTAATGAACTTGATGATCATCTCTAGAGTCTCATCTTTTGTCCAAAGAAAATACACCCAAGTATATCAAGAGTAGTCATCGACAATAACTAGAATATATCTTTTTCCATTGACAGTTTTAACACTTATTGGCCCGCACAAATCTGTACGAAGTAATTTAAGTTTGGAAGTTGTACTCAGAATCAATTTGACAGGTCATAAATGTGGCGCTTGTTCTGCATCTTTCCTTTTCACAAGCAAAACATATGTGATCTTTAGTCATACTTAATCTCAGATCACCCATCACGATACGTACTGGTTTAAAGTTAGATGGTTAAGGTACCCTAATTCAAATGAAGAAAGTCGTCTGTGCCATAACGATTATTTATGTTGACCGGCTTTAGACATTAAGCAAACTAGATAAAGAAGTCGCCATTTCAGAAATGAGAATGTGAATAGAATTAGAATTATAGAAGAACCAATAAGTAAATCTATACCCTCCAATTTCAGAACATAACAAGTGTTTGAACGAAAAGCTACTTCAAGATCGCTATTACAAAATTGTCTGACCGAGAAAAGAATGTGTTTGAGGCCCTCAACATAGTACACGTGACATATTGTGAGACTTCCTTGAACATAATCTCCATATCCAGTGATTGCAGCGATGTAACATTTCACATTTTTAGGTCATTTACGACTTCATTTATTCCATTATTTATTTTTAGGCTTTTGCGCGTTTGCTTTTAATTATTATCCTATAGTTAAATCGCGTAAACCAAAAATCATCATTCAACGTAAACGGACACCAAACAAATAAAAGTTCACATCAAGCAAGTGTTATATGATATTAAGAGTAAAATTTATAACTTTAATAATTTATTTTTATTGGTTACGTAAAACGCTTACGTTTCGCAATAAATTACATTTAGGCATACCCGGAAGTACATATACCTATCTATACTCAAACCAATACCCACAATTATACCCAATGCCCAAAACATAACTTATTTTCTCACCAAATAAGTCATATATCTAGTTATGAGCTTGTATACACATAAATAAAATCCTAAGTCCACTAGTATGTATACTTCCTAGGCAAAGCCTTACATAAGATGTACTTTAGACCCATGTTACTAGAAATTGTCCCATCTTGGTACCCTACAAAACTATTGGTTGAGCGCATGGGCCACAAGCTACTAGGGAGGAGGAAATCTCTTTGTAATTATAACATAAACCACCCCATCCCATGGTTTGATCCTAGGTTGTTTGTAATACCATCTTCCTATAACTAGCAAGTCTTAGGTTTATTATAACACACATACACTTCATCCAAGCAAATTAAATTACTCAAACTCTCCTAAACACAATACAACCCACGGCTCAATAATATTAATCTAGGGTTTCATATAAAATTAATTCTACAAGTATTCCAAGTGTTCAAGCATTCATTCTAAGTATATCTAAGGTGATTGGGGTTGATTTGGAAGCTTGGGTTTGTGATTAAGCAAGGATTTGAAGCAAGAAAAGAAATTAGGGTTTCATTAGGGTTTTAATCTTGGGTTTACTCTATTGGGTTCAAGCTTAAGTATAAGCTTGTGTCCAACAATCCTTTACACTTCTATAAGGTCTATTTAAAGATTAACATTTCTATTTATTCATATTTCTTACTTTATATCTTGTTATATAATGTTTAAACACCACCTAGTTTAATTTGATTATTTAAGAGATATTACAAGACTATATATGGTTTCGCAATTTTATAAGTAATAATGAATGAAAATAATACATAAATGGAATACAACACGTAAGATAAGTACTAGTTGATTTATGAGTTTAGTTTGTAAACTATTTTGTATTGAAAGTTAATTACAAGTTTATGCATAAAAAGATCACGAGGACATGGATTTCAATTGGACAAGCGTTGTGGACTTTTATAGGACTTAATAGATGTAAGATACATGGTAGGAAACTTGGTAAAATATTTGTACAAAAGCTCTTAACAAAAGGAATGGTAAAACTTGTTTTATAAAAAGAAAACATACAAACTGTTTTGGTACCTTTCTGTTTGAATTCATGAATAAACATTTATATTTTATGTTTTATTTAATTATTACTTATCACAAGGATCGTAAGCATATAAGAAACTTGAAAAACCGAGCAATAACGAAGGAGATATGACATTTTTAAGTTTACAATAATTAAACGTATAAAAGTGTTTTTATAAAAGTTATTTCGTATAAATACTTACTGTTACAGGATCTAAGAAGTTAAAAAAAAATGTTTATAACTAAAGTGCACTTCATAATGGAAACCAAGGACGTAAGAAACTCCGAAAACCTAATAAACGAACAAGTTATGCCATTTTCCAGTTAAGATACAATTATATTACATAAAAATATTTATTTTTTTTTATTTTTTTTTGGTAAAGGTTTACCCCGATAAAGTATATTAATCACAAAAGACGTTTAAGATACAATGGAATTGTGGCTGAAATACACATTTAACCTCAGCACAAGGCTTGAACTACCACTAACACAAAAGGACATGCCCCTAAATGAAATACATAAATAAACTAAAAATACTCCAAATCTCCCTTTGCAAACATCCAAGCCGAAAGCTCAATTATGCCACACAAAAAACAATACACATCATAAAACAATCCGCACACATAGAGCCTAAAAGGATCTGGCATCTTCCAACGATCAACAAACTATCCATTAGCCGAGTTCTAGAATTTAAACATAAAGCTTGAGGCGAACCGTTACCATGATAACAATCCCTTAACTCGTATGGAGTTTCGCTTAACACATTCTTAACAAACGATATTACTTTCCAGCCCACACAAAATAAGAGGAAGCAGCCAAAATAAGTATTACCAAAATGCTTCTAGACCGTTCTCTTATTTGCCCACTAGACATAAGAAGAGCAACAATACTAAAAGAATCGTTGGCACAAACTCCATATCAACAATATGACGCCCTAACTTCCAAACTTGGACACACACACAGGACACTAAAAAAATAAATGAGCAATAAATCACTTTGAGTGTTACAGAGAGATCACCGAAGCAGTTCAAGTCGTTAATAATAACAACATCCCATTTGCCTCAGCTTATCCTGGTTCTTAAGACTATTCCGCATACCAACCACAAATGAAACGAATGACGAGGAATTGAATGGGGGAACCACACAATTTTAAACCAATTGACTTCATTACCACGAGGTCATAAGATGCTCCCCCAAGTACGGCTAACAGAAAAATCAGAAAATACGCCATTAACGTCTCTCCAATGAACGTAATCTATAGTATTTAAACGAGATTAGGGGCTGGAATGAGGTTTCAATATTGAGTCTTTGGGCAATCCAAGCTTGAGGCCACGTCCAAACGTTATTAATCACAAAATAGCCACCATAAGCTTGATTATTAAGAGGGGTCCCGTGCACAAGAAGTAGGGCCCGAGAAGAGAATAAAACGGCTTAACGGACAATGAGGAACACTCAACTATCATTCCACACCAAGTATCCACGCCCATTACCGAGTTTAACCCAAAAGAATGGACCGAACTAGCAACCCGCGAGTTGGAGAAGCTTTAACCACCCCAACTAACATTATCTTTATGATATGGAAGTGATCCCAAATAGTAAAAGTTTACTATTCATCAGTGGATTAAACATTATAATATAATATTTGATATATTTTCTTAAAACGAAAACTTTGACATAGAAATCACTAAAAACGAATTAAAATGAACGAGATAAAATTAAAATACGATTTTCAATAATTAAAGTTATAAAAAGTATTTTATAAACTTTCCACTTACTGATACTAATTCATAAGAAAAAAAAAAAATAGGAGGGGGCGTCAGTGCAGTATCCAAACCATATTTACAAATATAAAAATTTTGATTATGATTTTTCCAAATACGAATCCATACATATAAAAACAATCGTAACGGGTTAAATAGGAGTAAGTTATGACTTTTGAAAGAGTTACGACGATTAATTATATAAAAGTATTTTATATATAATTTTTTTATAAAAACAATTAAAAACTCTGTATACCATCAAGGCCATAAATATTATAAATATAATATTTTGATATTTTTTTTAATACGGAGCCATGGATATAAATAACGTAAAAAACGGAGTTTAAACGATAAAGATATAAGGTTTATAAAACATATGCACCTTTTTACTTTGTGCACTATTTTTAAAAAACAATTAAACCAATTATATAATATCATTATATAATCAATAATAATATTAAAACATGTATTATTAACAAACAATCAATTGTGAGACGAAAACCACACTTTATTTTACGGATACAAATACAAACACCTTTATTCAATAAAGTACGGTTTAAACATTGTTTTGACATTTAAAACTAAACAAAGACTATTAGGTGGTGGTGTAACTATATAACTTGTGATGTAGTACTATTAAGTACATTGTACTCATACGGCCTACATTTAATTAGGTTACGTTCGGATTTTGCTTGTCGACTCACTCACTTGATTCATATACATCAGTCTATTCACTAAGGTGAGTTCATAGCCCCATGTTTTACTATATCAATGATTTACAACTTTTGGGGTGAGAAACATGCATTGTTTTACAAATTGGATGCAAGTGTACATTTTATCATGATTACGTGTTTGCCTAAGTAGCGATAACCCACTATGCCCATTATCATGAACTATCAATTACTTTGTGTGAGCGCGAATGTTATAAATAGATCTATTTGGGATTGACATCCCCGTTCAGGTGAGTAGCACTCACTGTGCCGGTTTGCCAGACAACGGACGTGTACCATGTCTGATTTAGGGATATTGCTTGGATAAAACATCATCCAATGCAATTGATGGTCAATTTATATTGCAATTCAATACATGTCTAGCTTCATGCATGAAATTTATGGGAAACGTAATTACACCTATGTGATTTTGCAATCGAGTAGCCTTTATCATACACCGGAAAATCTTACGTTCCAACATTATAATTACATAAAACCTATTAATACACCACCTTTATGTTGACGGTATAAAGCATGTTATCTCATGTCAATGAAGGCACAAGGATGCTAAGGATAACATTGGGCATACTCATTTTAGGATCATGCCAAAAGATATGGAGTCCTTACATCTTGAGGATATTTGTTATGATCTAAAACCTATGTTTATCAAATGTTGAACAATTTAAGCCTATGCGCTTATGTAATAAACAAATTTAATAAAACCAATGTAATCGTATTTTAACTACTCCTTTTAGATGTCATTCCATATCTTGTGCAAATGATCAATGAAAGTAAACGCTCCCGACTCATTATCCGCATCGACCCTAATTTGTGGGTGTTACAGATTGGTATCTAGAGCCAAGGTTATAGAGAACCAGGTCAAATGTTTTTACTTAGACTATAACCATTTTCAAACATTGCATCATACCAAGGGATTTTGATGGGACATTCACATATACATTACTTGTTGCATTGGTTGAGTATACCAGACGTTGCATGCTTCACATACGTGTTTACAATATATTAAGTATATTATTATGGGTCTTATATATGTACTAATGTAAACTCTGTTTGAGTGTTACAGATCATGTCATGTCTTCTTCATCCACGGTCACCTACACATCCGTCTACACTGATTCTAAGCCAGGGAGAGTCTTCTGGGGAGCTGATGAGGAGCTGTCTGATGGAGGTTCTCCACGAGTCATCGTATACGGATACGATGGACTCCCCATGCAGCCGGTAGCCCCGCTATAACACCCCGTTTTTTAGGGTCATTGACGTCGTCGATAAATTCACTATGTATCTTTAGTATTGTACGTGTTTGCTTTAAATCGTAAACGTTAAGTTAAATCGCGTACAGTAAAAATTATCGTACAATGTAAATGAGCATTAAACAATTAAACGTTTACATCAAGCAAGTGTTAAGTAATTATTTTGATGATAATTATTAACTTTGTTCATTGTATTTTTATTGGTTACGTAAATTGATTACGTTTCGCGATAAATTGCGTTTAGGCATTCCCGAAACCACCAAAACTTTTCTACGCTTCAACAAATACCCACTTTTATACCTAATACTCAAAAATCACAAAACTATATCTTATATATCTCAATATGGCCGGATTTGTAGCTAAATATGCAAGAAAATATCATAAGAGAACACATCTCCATGTTTTCATGGGATGTTCTCAACTATTAGGGGACATTTACCATTTTCTTCAAACTTTAACCAAAGACTAAGACCAAGGACTCCCTTAAGAACCTCATGGTGTCTCCTTAACTAGTATTACATATGCATTACTTATACATTGCATGAGATAAGAAAACATAACACTTAACACTTATCAAAAAGCAAAAATTTCTCCCTTTGTCACCTTATAAGCCTACGGCTCAAAACACCCCTCCTAAATAATTCATACAAACTTTTCTTCAACACATACAAGTAATCTCACATCATATCTAAGATACCTCAAGATGATTTGAAGTATTGGTTAAAGATTTACAAGTGTGGGAACAAGAAAGGAAGCTAGGGTTTTTAATTGGAAAATTTAGGTTTTCATTCTCGCTAGCTTGGGTTTAAAGTCTAAACAAGAGTTTAGCACATATTTCTCATCATCATACATCATCATTAAGGTTATCTAACACACTTAACTTTTCATTTTCATGATTATATAATATATATTATTGTATTCATAGCAAAAATCACCATTTAGGACTATTTAAACATTAACAAGTTTTATACTTGTAGATCATGGATTTGTGCACTTAAACATAATAATATGTTGTTGTTAAATATCATGATAAAATAGACATAGAAGTGTTGTACCATGTTGGTTTAAGCATAAAAAGTGTGGATATAAATTAGGGTTTTAAAGATTTCTTAATAAGTTTCAAGTAAAAGTGTGGTAAAATAACTTGGATAATCATTCTTCATGAACTTTTATTATGTTTAATATGAATGCTAAAATGATGATATAAGGAAGTATAAGTGAATGTACACACATGTTAAGTATAAAAAGGTTCAAGTATAAACTTGTAGTTAAAAGTATTCTTAAAGAAAGTTTAGGCTTTCATGTGATATTAATGACTTGATAATCTTAAGATTCTTGGGAACATTTGGACAAATAATGACTTATGGAACTCTAATATATGTAAGAACATATAATAATAAAGAAATAAAAGACTTGGTGGTAACTTACTAAATAGAAAATACAAAAGTCAAGTGTAACATGTTAATTAGAAAAAACATCCAAACGGTTGCGGGTTGTATCGAGGCACAGGACGCTGGTCGATGGGGGGGTGTGATTTATGGCAATAAATGATAGCCGCAACATGCCTAAAACTAAAAAATCGAAAACATTTAATAACGAAAAAGGATACGAATAAACATACGATTTACGTTAATACCGGTTTTATAAAATGAACTTTATAAACGCAAGTTATAAAATACTTCTAAAACAGAAAGTTTAGTATTTTTCACAGATTTTACATATTTTTAGGATTCCAAAATGATAAGAATCGTAATTTTTCAATAAATAGCGAAGAAGTTACGGATTACGCGAGTTTACGACAATATATACTTTTATAAAACTATTTCTATAAAAGTTACTATTCATGACAAAAACATATATTTCTGTAAACCTCATAAATAGATAGGACTTTCAATTACGAGAACGTGCTCGAAAGAATCGCTAAAAACGAAGCTATAACGAATAAAATACGACGTTTACTGGTTTTACGATAACTAAAACTATAAAAATAACTTTATAACTGTTGTGAACAGTAAAACGTACTGTTCATCAGGGGACTAAAAATATGAAAATGTCAAAAATTGATAACTCGTCTTAATACGAAAACGTGGACATAAGAAACGCAAGAAACGAACTTGAAACACGAAAGTTACGCCAGTTTTACTACAACAGAAATTATAAACGTTTTAACTTATTAAACACAATTTTATCAAAACAATTAGATGGTGATTAGCTATATAGAATGATATATGGTAGTATTTTATACCCAATGGTGATTAGTACTTATACACCTTTAATTAAATAGGTTTGCATCTGACATTTTGCGTGACGCATTATTGTGATATACTTGATATACCGCTCACCCAAGGTGGAGTACATAAGACCCACGTTATAACATGATTTTGTTTTATAAGTTTTTGGGGTGAGAAACATGGCATTGTTTCTACAATTGGACACAAGTGGTTTAAGTTTTACATTATGAATTACTGTGCCTAAGTAGCGATAACCCTATTAGCCCATTATACAGAACTGTCATTTACTGGATTGTGAGCGCGAATGTTTGAATATATCTATTGGGATTGACAACCCCGTTCGGTGATTACGCTTATCACTGGTCAAACTAACGTATAACCATGTCCCGACCATAAGATGTTGCCTGTTTAGAACATCAACACGGGCAATGAAGGCCAATTATAAGTATTCATTATGTCGAGCTTCAGTGTCATGACATAGGGCAACGTAATTACATTATATGATGTCTGCATCTGTTTGCAAATTTCAATACACTTGGGAATCTTGTGGTCCTACAATATATATTTATACAAACCAACGAAGTCACCAACATTATTGTTTGACGTTTTAAAGCAATTTTGTTTCAGAGATCAGTAAGCATAAGGTGCCTAGGATATATTGGAGATTTTGTTTGGGATGCCCAATCTAAAGAAATGGTTGCAATATGTTTTTGGAAAACTCATGTGCTGTGAACCAATATCTTTGTAATAATAACAATGAACAAGTTAAAGCTTCGGGCTATTTGTATCAAACATTTGTTAAATCCAATGTATCAGTTTTAAAACGACTTTTTGGTCGTTCTATATATATCTTGTGTTTTTGATCTGAGAAGTAACACGCCCCAGACCCTTATTCCGCTGCGACCCAATTTGGGGGTGTTATAGATTGGTATCAGAGCCAAGGTTATAGAGAACCAGGTCAAATGTTTTTGCTGGACTATAACCATTTTCAAACATCTAATTCATACAAAGGGATTTACCGGGACAAACATATGTGCATGACAATATCATACACTACTATGTTGCATAGTTGGTTTGACTAGATGCATTCATAATTGATTTACATGATATATGAAAATAAAAGGTATATTACTATAAGAGTCTTATATTAAATACTAATATAAAGCTATTTTGAATATTCCAGAATCAGTCCAAGTCCGATTTCGGATGAATCAAGGGGTTACATTACACGAGGTTTCCAGCCCAATTGTAGGGTATTAAAAAAAATCAAACATAGGACACCTGAGAGCCGATGATTCCATGATACCTGACTGCCTGGATGCAGGAGGACCCATACATGAGGCCACACATCAGGCCCACCCACTCAGATTACGTGCTGGCCATGAGGATCCAAGCAGGCACCACCTTTGCCAGATTAGTCCAGGCCCAGAGCATGCTAATGATGAGATTGTTGCTGAGGATCAACCATATGGAGGCCGCTATTCAGGCCCCACCCTCTCCAGATTGCGTGCTTGGCCTTGAGGAGCAAGAGCAGGCACCACCTTTGCCAGATTATGTTCCAGGCCCAGAGCATGCTGATGATGAGATTGTTGCCGAGGATCAACCAGATGTTGACTATCCTGTTGACTATCCTGCTGATGGAGGAGATGACGGAGACGATGAGGATGAGCACCCAGCTCCTGCCGACGATGTAGTTGTTGCTTTACCAACTACGGATCAGGCCCCATCTGCGGAGGAGACAAAGCCGTTCAAGACTGATAAGTCTGTGGCCACACCACCACCACACCCTGCATATCGTGTGACAGCAAGGATTTCTATTCCAGCTCCAGTACCTACACCAGTATGGTCTGATGCAGAGGTTGCCAGACTTCTCTCTATATCTACTCCACCATCATCACCACTCTCCCCATGGTCTTCACCACTTCCCCAGATACCATATCCATCACTACCACTATCACCCCCCTCACCTGTGTTATCTCTAGCACCACCTCCTATCCCCATTCGTTTATTGGGCTATCGAGCTGCTATGATCCAGCTGAGAGCTGAGGCCGCATCTACTTCCCGTTCTCTACCATTACCACCACCCTTTATACTCTCCCCCACCAGATTAGATGCACCATCATCAGGGATACCACCACCCTTGCCCATATCAGTTCCTACTTCATCCCCACCATTGCTACTACCCTTTGCTAGTCGTAGGGAGGACAGACCCGAGGTTACCTTACCACCTCAGAAGAGGTGAGGTATCGCTCTTGGTCTAAGATACAAGGTAGAAGAGAGCTCATTTGCTGCTGCTGCTAGACCGGCTAGAGGTCTTAGGGCAGACTATGGCTTTGTAGCTACTATGGATAGAGAGATCAGGCGTGATCCGGGGAGAGAGGTTGGATATGGGATCACCGACTCATGGGATGAGATAGTTGAGACACTGCAGGGGGTACAAGTTAGTACTGACACGGAGTTGGGTTGACATATGACAGCATTTGAGACTAGGGATAGGCAAGACACGGATGAGATTTATATGAGGTTAGACGATGAGCAGAGTCAGAGACAGCTATTGGCTGGTCGGCTCAATATGTTGTTTAGAGACAGACGAACACATGCATATACACGTCATTAGATGGAGACAGAGGCTAGATTGTCCCGAGAGGCTTGGAGGTGATCGATGGATGCGAGTGATCTTACCCGCGGAGAGGTTATGTCACTGCGCACTACCGTACTAGGTCAGATGTCAGAGATTAGAGAGTTGCATGCTACTGATCGCAGGAGACAGGCTGTGACTTCAAAGATGCTAAAGGCAGACCATAGGAGATCTGCAGAGATGAGAGAGTTAAGGACAACTGATCATACCCGACAGCAGCAACTTATACAGACATTGACAGTTACAGGGACATGTGACCACACTACAGGGACAGGTGGCAGCACTATAGGGACATGTTACCGCACTGCAGGGACAGCAGGGACCCGTTGGAGGTCCTGCACAGC
>BQNB010173433.1:0-13362 GCA_026074375.1 Tanacetum coccineum
AGCATACCTTGAAACATAAAAAGGAAGAGTTAACTCTTGTTGAGTTGGGCAGTCATCTGCGCATTGAGTAGTCCCTCAAGGCGCAGGATAGTGACAAGCCAAAGGGAAACAATGTTGTTGGTCGACAGTAATTGGACGTGGTTGTGTAAATCTTAGATTTAGTTTTGGAAAGATTATTTCATTGTTTAATGTTTTACATATTCCTAATATAAGGAAGAATTTGGTTTCTAGTAGTGTTTTGAATCATTGTGGTTATAAACAAGTGATTGAATCTAATAAATTTGTTTTATCCAAACATGGTGTGTTTATTGGTTTTGGTTATTTGAGCAATCAAATGTTCAGGCTTAATATTGTTAATGATAATATTTCTTCAGCCTTTATGTTAACCTCTAAACTGAATGATTCAATCCTATGACATGCTAGACTGGGTCATGTCCACTTTAAGAGGATGCAAGATATGTCTAAAGATGGGTTAATCCCAGCTTTTGACATAGACACTAAAAAGTATAAGACTTGCATGCTAAACAAAATAACTAAGAAACCATTTCAAAATGTAAAACGTGAAACTAAAATTTTGGAGCTGATCCCACAACGATTTATGTGATCTGCATGATACTCCTTTACTGGGGAATAAGAAATACTTTGTGACAATTATTGATGATGCTTCTAGGTTTTGCTATGTTAGTTTATTACATACTAAGGACGAAGCATTAGATAAACTTAAAGTATTTAAAACTGAAGTTAAATTACACCAAAGGTCATTGATCAAAAGATTCAGGACTGATAGGGGAGGTGAGTACATTGATACTTTGTATTTTTAGTTTGTTGGTATTATCCATGAAACGACTGCCCCCTATACTCCACAATAAAATGGTATATCTGAAAGGAAAAATAGAGTACTGAAAGAAATGGTTAATTCCATGTTGTCCTACTCAGGACTGAGTCAAAGGTTCTGGGGTGAAGCTATGTTTAATAGCTTGCTATTTTATTAATAGGGTTCCCAAATAAAAGGAACATGGATTACCCTTAGGACTCTGGGACTACAAGGAAACACAAACCTGAACTCCTTAGGATTTGGAAGTTGCAGGGCAGTTGTAAGACTCCCTGATCACAGCTAAAACACTTTTGGGTGAAAGAGGCATTGAATGCATCTTTGTTGGATATGCTGAGCATTCCAAGGCTTTTAGGTTCTATGTTATTGAGCCTAATAGTTTAGTTTTAATTAACTCTATAATTGAATCAAGGGATGCAATCTTTGATAAGAATAGATTCTCATCAGTCCCTAGACCAAGTCTCAGGATTCCTAATGGAACTAAAGACATTGGTGGTTTAGTGGTCCCTAAAGAGGTCACTGAAGAGGTTGTTCAGCAACCTGAACCTGAGCTTAGAAAAAGCAAAGGGAATATGACTTCAAAGGATTTTGGACCTGAATTTCAGTTATACTTAATTGAAGGAACAAGGGATGAGGTCTCTGACCAACACTCCTATTGCTTTAATGTTGAGGACGATCCCAAGACATTTGATGAAGCAATGAAGTCTCAGGATGTTGCTTTTTGGAAAGAAGCAATTGATAATGAGATGGACTCCATCATGGGCAACAACACTTGGGTGTTGGCTGATCTACCTCCAGGTGCAAACCTCTTGGTTGCAAATGGATCTTCAAAAGAAAACAGAAGGTAGATGGAACTATTGAAAAGTTCAAGGCAATGCTGGTCATTCAGGGCTTTAAACAAAAGTTAGGGATAGACTACTTTGATACTTATGCTCTAGTGGCTCGTATCAGTACCATAAGACTGCTGATTGCTATGGTATCAATTCACAATCTGATTATTTATCAAATGGATGTGAAGACAGCTTTCTTGAATGGTGACTTGGATAAGGAGGTATATTCGAACCAACCTCAAGGCTTCATCATGCCTGGCAATAAAAACAAAGTGTGTAAACTGATTAAGTCTTTATATGGACTCAAGCAGGTACCTAAGCAATGGCATCAGAAGTTTGAAGAAGTGGTTTTGTCGAATGGTTATTTACTTAACCAAGCTAACAAATGTGTATATAGCAAATTTGATGAAACTGGTAAAGGAGTCATCATTTGCCTATATGTTGATTACATGCTGATCTTTAGCACTGACCATGTTCAAGTTGACCTAAGAAAGGAATTTTTGTCATTAAGGTTCTCGATGAAGGACATGAGGGAGGCTGATGTTATCCTTGGTATTATAATTAAACATGAAATTAATGGAATAGCAATTTCTCAGTCTCATTATATTGAGAAGGTACTGAAGAAATTCAATTACTTTAATTGCACTCTAGTTAGCACTCCTATGGATACAAGTGAGAAGCTGATGCTTAATAATGGTCAGGCTGTATCTTAACTTGAGTATTCTAGGGTGATTGGCTGCTTGATGTATGTCATGACTTGTACAAGGCCTGATATTGCTTTTGCTATTAGTAAACTGAGCAGGTATA
Source organism: Tanacetum coccineum (assembly GCA_026074375.1). Classification (NCBI taxonomy): domain Eukaryota; kingdom Viridiplantae; phylum Streptophyta; class Magnoliopsida; order Asterales; family Asteraceae; genus Tanacetum; species Tanacetum coccineum. Next base: position 2,470 of record BQNB010173433.1, read on the forward strand.
CTAGTAACCCTGGTACTCAACACTTCCAAGCAATTCAGCTGGTACTAAAGTACTTAAAGAAAACCATGGACTATAGATTAACATATACTGGCTATTATCCTTCAGTGTGGTAAGGTTACATGATTGCAACTGGAATCAGCAACACCAGAAGGGGGGGGACTAATTCGTCTACAAGTAGTTGGGTATTCCTGCTTGGTGGTGGTGTAATTTCTTGGGCTTCTAAGAAACAAACTTGCATCATTGGTTCAACAATGAAATCAGAATTTATGGCTTTAGCAGTTGCTGGTAAGGAAGCTGAATGGTTGAAAAACTTGCTCCTTGAGATTCCATTATGGTCCAAACCTATAGCACCCATATCTATCCGTTGTGATAGTGTTGCTACATTGGTAAAGGCTTATAGCCAGATGTACAATGGGAAGTCTAGACACTTAGGTGTCAGGCATAGCATGATTTGTGAGCTGATCACGAATGGGGTTTGAGGATCGAGATAAGATTTTATGGACCCCTGCATGGGCTTAAGTTTGTAATAATTGGCGACTATGTGTTGTGTTCTTGATTTGGGACATCACTTAAGGTTTCATTGAGGTTGATGGTCATCATGATACTATTTATTTATGCATTTTAGATTTCTTTATTTTGTATCTTGTGTTGTGATTGATTATTTTGTTATGCTTCCGTGTTTCCGCCTATGACGGGGTGTAACAGAAGGATGTGCTTGAAACCTACTGAAAAGGAGGATGAAGTCTTTACTTCTCAATGGTTAATTTCTTTGAAAAAGTGCTGAGCATGAGCATGAATAAAAAGGAACCACCTATGTAAATGTTGAGGTTTTACGACTTCAGGGAACATGAAATTTGGCTCCAATAACATTTATGAATTGGATATGGACACATGGCTTGTATAGTGTCATGAGTTTCTTAAGTGTTTAAAAACTTGTGTGTATTTAATCTAGGTATTCTACTGGGTTGAAGGGTTCAATTCTTAGAATACCCTGATTCTTAAATATTTGAATGTGTAATTTACTAAGACGAAAATTCAATCCTCATGACATTTTTATTTATGCACTTGTTTTGTATGATGTTTAGTTTTCATGCAAAGGAATTGTACTAAAATAGGGAGGATTGTTGGAAATTTAGTTTAATTGTGGGTTCAATTTATACCAGGTAATAGGACTGGAGGTACGGAGTGTACTCTCATAGGTCACTGAACACCTTAACTCTGATAGTGGTAAAAGGGAATTTATATCGCTGATGATGTTCAGTGAGTTACTCTTCAGCAAGGCTGAGTGTAACTCTGGACTGAATGATATTCATTAGTCTGATGGCTTCAACTTGGTACTCCCTAAGGAGTAAGCTGAAGGATACCATTAGGGAGTAATCCATCAGAGGAAGTATCCTCAGTGGGTTAACTCATCAGTGGGTCTCTTCAATTTAAACCTTCAGCGGGTATGCTCCTCAGCGGGCTGGCTAAAGGTTCCGGACACTAAAGGAATAACTTACTAGAATGAATTTAATGACTTGTAACTGATTTGACCGTTTCGCATGGTAAGTTACAATCACATTTAATGACCATGATTAATATGGTCATGTAACCACAAATTCCTAAAATCAAGGAGGCTAATTATAGAAGAGATTATATCTCCAATAATCTCTCATAATTCTTTGATTAGAGTTTTGAGTATTTCCCCTATAAATAGAGGATCACAAATTGCATAAAAGATAGACAGAAAACAATAAACACTCAGAAGCGAAGGGTTCTTGATTGGTGCCTCAAACAAGAACATATACTTGGTTTTAATCCCAAGGAGGTATTCATGATACCCATACATATGGTGGAATAATCTTCTTTGGAAAGAGATTACACAACTTCAAGTGATATCCAGTAACCATCTTGGTAATTAGCTAGGCAATTGATTATCTTCACCCTGTTCAGGGCCAACCAACACCGCACTCCGCAGCGGGACGCGGGCTTTGATGTTTGTTAATGGTGGTCGGTTCTGCATATTTGTTAAATTTGTGTAGCATATAACATTGTTGTAACTAAGTAAGCACAATATCGAGAACATCCGATGATGTATAGTTCCATTAACATTCGATGAGAGTAAATGAAGTGATAAAGAGATTTGTATTAATTAAATGGTTATAGATGAAAGAAAATACGACCTAGGAAATAATAGACGTGGCACCAGTTACAAATATTTCCAATCAACGCACAATAACGACAGTACAATAATCACGGAATGCATAGCAAAAAAAGTTGCAACACTAGGCAACACATGTCCAAAAATTTCAACATTCGCAAGTACACGAAATTATATGTGCTTTACAAGCTTTAAATTTAGAATACTAGAAATACCAATTTTGACTAAAAACACAAGACGGCCAAGTATACCCTTTCGTGTATAGTATAGTTTAAGATAAGTCCAGGTCGTTCCACGGGAATTAATTAAAGTTTCTTAACAAATTGTTATAAAGTACACACAAACTTTGAAAAAAGGGTATCAGTTTAAAGATTATCATGATCAAAATAAACAAAACGTACATTATCGAATATTACAGAAAGCGATTAAGAGGACGAGTCTAAAGCAAATGATTAAAGCATGTTTGTTTAGGCAATGATCACTAAGACATAGAAGTGTTTAGGATAGTGTTTATAAGTTTAGAGAATAAATATATCACAAGTTACAAATCCTTTCGGCCTTTAAATGTAATGAGTGAATATACTAATTAATAACAATGAATCCTTTCGGCCTTTATACGTTATAATAACCAATATAATTAGAGGAATGATTACACATATATAAAAGAACCCTTTCGACTCATATTCTTATATAAAATATGTTTTACCAATTCAATAAACACATATCAAAACGCTCCATATCAAGTTCACATAATCGCCCAAAACATACACAAAACTCTAACGCCATAAGCAAACATTAACACACATATTAAACCTCATAAATTCAAAAACTTCATATACAAAAAAAATAATGTACCAACTTTACAAGATCAAAGATAGCTATACATGTCTTCCAAACCAAAAACTATTTTACCATAACCCAAATACAACTACTATGTCATGAACCCCTAAAGGTGTTTGTCACTATACTTAGTAATTCGAGATTAGATGTGTGATTGATGGAGAGTTGTTATGTGGAATGTGTTAAAATGGCAATGAGTATCCTCTATTATAGCTGGAGGGTCCAAGTACGGAGCAGTTATAAAAAAGTACGGTGTGCTCCTAACCTATGTCGGTTAAGATAATAATGCTGGAAAAAGTGCTAGCGACAAATATTAAAGTGCACTCAGATATCGTAATGTAAAAGTACGCCGTACTTCCAGAAATTACTGCCTACATGGCTTGAATCTTTCCTCTAGTGAATTGTATGTAAGGAGATTTTCCATTCCAAGCACCCAAGGGGGGATTTAGAGGCAAACACAATTACTTGGGACCATGATGGGAAAATTTTTTTTTGGATGTGTCCGGATTTAGGAACTAAATTCGCAGAATTAAATGCTTCAGAAAAAAATACGCCGTACTTATTGTAAATATGGCAATGTTTGGAGTAAATTTTCGTATTGAACGTTTTCTAATTGAATAATTTAGTTTCCCAATCGCTGACCACCCAGAAAATCCGCGCAAACGAAGTTTGCGTATGCGCAATTATGACCCAACACCAGAGACTGTGTCCAGAAACGTTAGTTGATTTACTTCACTTCGTTTAAGCCCCATATCTTCATGTTTTCTTTCATTTTCTTCCACGACACGTACCATGAACCTGCAATAGCAAATATAGCCTATTAAGTATTGAAAGTTCTTATAATTAACCAATAAATATAATAAAAAGCATGAGAATAACGCAAAATAAAAATAGTATAAAATGAGCCTAATCAAATCAATTTCGCGAGATATATTTTAATTTTAAAATGGACCCCCACACTTAAAAACTTGCTTCCCCAAATAATCGAGTCAAGAATTAGAAACAAATCTATGTGTCAAAATAAGAAAAAATTTGAAATTTTAATTTGTTTCTTCTGAAAATGTCCAAAAATAATTGTTGGTTTCTAAGATTAATCAGCGCAAGTGCAAACGCCCCCCTCCCTCCGCCCCCACACCTCCCCCCCCACAACTTGTAAGTTGGCTTGTCCTAAAAAAATAAGGAAAAATAAAGATAGAAATAAGCTTTACAAAACAAAAATAAAATTAGGAAAAATATTTTTGGATTTTTAATAGGTGAAAACAAAGATGTTTGATAATACCCAACGATCTTTAAGCTGTCATACCATAGGCTTGTACAAGAAACAAAACTCAAAACCGACGTGGCATAAGCACCATGTATAAATATCAAAAGATGGCTTTTATTCGTTTTGTAATGTTAGGCTAAGGGATAATAAGGGTGTGGATAAGGCATGAAAAATATATACTGGAATTGGTTTTATAATTATACATGTCGACAAGTCCAAGAAACCCATGTTACTAGTCACGACATACCACAAACCCGTGAGGTTATCGAACCTCGAACTCGTACAAATGATATAACAATATGTCTTACAAGCAACCAACACATCTACTTTTATTCATATTTTTTTCTTTTTCTTCTTTTTTTCTTTTTTTCATTTTTTATCAACGCTTCACATTCACACAACTAACAATTCACCTACACTTAATACACGCATACATCACAAAAAATACGAGACATGAAGTTGCGTAACTTCAACTTCGTTAAAATGGCACAACACTTATAGCAAAGTGCGAACAAACTATAAGAAAAAATCAACCCAATCGTACCAACAACTAGCAACCAACCGTGGAGACTTTTGACAAAGAGAAGGCTAGCTATAGTTTAGATTTTTTTATTTCTTATGTTAGTGATGAGAAAAATGAACATAGAAAAGCTCAACGGTTAACTAGGGGTATCTTAGCACTAAAGAATGGGGGTGCAACAAACGGTTTTATGTGGGTGTTAGCTCAATTAATGTAATTAGCTAAAAGAAGGGTAGATATGGCTATTTGAGTTTAATCCTAAGTTGCCATCTGTTTCACATAAAGAATACATATATCACGCAAACTAATCTCACTGCGGTCTCGTAATGATTTTAACAAATAAAGTTGTCTAGAAATCAATAAATCACACGGCACACTCATAAAACCAAAGAATTAAGCATAAATTTTAGTATGCTTATAACAGCTCGAAATCCCACTATTTACTACATATTTATAAAATGCCAAGTATTGCGTCATCGATCCCGAGTCCGTCATTCTGTATCTAATCGGATACATCTCTTAATTCCAAACTTTAATTTATCTCTACTGTTTTATTCTAATATATAACCTAAGGTTAAAAAAAAATTAAAACAAGATTACATTTTAGATTACCAAAAGGCGAACAAAATTTTATAATTTCTATAAAATGTTCTTATTTTTCAATTCATTTCCTTCCCCCCCTCCCCCCCCCGTCCTTCCCCCTTCCCGGCCCCCACACCTTACGGTTGACAATATGTGTATAAGTAAAATAACTTAAAGTAGTTACAAGCAGTAAAAAATAAATATAAGAAAACAGACTTATCGGGATCTTAAAGTGCTCCATGAATTCTAAAAGATACGTGCGAAACAAAACGCCATCACACAAGCATGTGAAAATCATCCACATATAAAATAATACTCTGAATATATCCACATCCCTAATGATAACTATCATCACCAATCCTAGCTCCACCGTTAGTATAATTTTCTACAAAACTAAACAAAACCTACATAAAACGAAAAGACTAACCACTGTTCAACACCACAATGGTGCATTTTACGTATGCAACAACCTTTAAAACCCTCGGTTTTTCCCAAATGGTCGAGTATAGTCTCGTTAGGTTTTCCACGAACAAACCCAAAAAGTTCATTTAAATTTCTTTTTTGATACAGTAGTCCAAGTACAAACACACGAGCTCTTATGCGGAATACTTTAAAAACTGCAAATTTTTGTTTATATATATTAGTTTTTAGTTTATTATTATTATTATTATTATTGTTTACTATTACTATTACTATTACAATTATTATTATTATTATTATTAACTTGATTTAAGATTCTTTAACGATATGATTCAAGTGGGAATGATCCACTTTTAAAGCTTGAAGGTTACGGGATTTTTTGATATGTACTCACAAATGAATATTCATTATTTGACCAGCAAATATCCCCTTTTGGATATCGTAAATTGTCAATCTTTTCAATTGTATGTTAACGATGATATGAGTGGGGAATCATTTTTGTATTTTTCAAAGTCATCGACATTCCACTTGCTCGTGAATACGCATTCACTTGCTCGATGGTAGCTGATGAAGAGTGGTTCATTCCCCGCATTATTCTAACAAGACATTTGTGATTTCTCGACCACATCAATCTTTTTTTCTATTCTCCAGTTTTTATATATAGTTTTTACAATGCTTTTTGTTTTTCATCATTTTATAATCGTCTTAACATTGTATCATGACAAACATGAAATTTGAAACTCTTTTGATTGGGAGAATTACCACCAAGAATATTGTGATTATTTGTCGAATCTGTTAGATTGATCGTCTTTGTCAAAAAGTTTATCATGATCGGTTCTTTTACTATAGATATAGCTTTTGAAATTTTCGAGATCATATTTCACATCGTTTATTAATTCTGTGAGCGATTTCTTGGAATCATTATTTGATTTAGGTCGATCATAATGGGATTGGAAAAAATTTGAATCTTAAGAATCTCGGTCTTGGTAACATCCAGATTGTATGTAATTCGTTTTATAACGTTTACACATTGGCGTGTCATCATTCATGCGGTTTTTAGAAGCGTGGTTATCTCTAAGGTCATAATATTTGTTACGCATATCTTGTATTTTTTTCTTTTAAACTTGTAAAGTGAGAATCCATTTTTATTGTTAGAGCTTCCAATATTTCCATTAATCTAGAATTATCATTGTTATTATTACGTCCATTGGGGAAAGCAACAGATTTTTGATGATGTTCGTTTTGAGTTTTAGTGGACCAATCAAGTTTAAAAAGGACTTTGTCCTTAAGACGTTGAAAAGCTTGATTTGAACTTTTGTAGAGGAAGATTCCTCCGGCTGTTTCATCCAAGATTGCTTGAGTGGGTTTGTCTAGACCATGATAGAATATATGAATAACATCTCCTTTGGTTAGACCATGCCTATGGCATTTTTGAAGCATATTCTTCAGTCGAAACCAAGCGTCGGTTAGACTTACACATACACTTTGAGAGAAATTTATGATTTCAAGTAAAAGACGTTCGAATAACGAAGGTGGGAAGAATCTGCTTATAAAAGCTCTTCTCATTTGATCCCACGATGTTATAGACTCTTCATTAAGTTCGTTAAACCAGGCTTTTATCATCACTGCACAAGGATAAGGGAAATATCAAAAGTTTTACAGCTTCACTTTGTGTTTCACCATATTTGAACATGTCGTAGATTGCAAGAAATTCACGGATGTGGTCATGCGGATCGGCTCGCGGATAACCATCGAATTTATATTCAAAGATTATTTCCAAGTGGGTTCTATTGATAACAAAGTTATATCAACATCGGGTTGAACAATGGCAGAATTAGGAATTGGTGCTACAGTCTTAGCACTTTTCCACATGGGTTGATCATTGGGATCTAGAATTATTAATTCTTGGTGTGGTGAATCGGGTTGAGATTCAACATCTTCTTTGGATATATTTAAGACGAAAACTTCAATAATGAAATAATGTTGAGTTGAAAATTTGAGTACCTCGACCTCGACAGATTCTTTTTGGATAACTTTAATTTTACAAGTCTTCTTTTTCATATTTTTATTTAATATAGATAACGGTTTTACGAGTTATTTTCCCCATGATCGTGGATTTATACATACTTTAAGGGCTTTGCAAAAAGACATTTTTAAAATTTTTATATTATATAATTAAGGCTAATATGATAATCTTCAAAATAAAGTGAATTATTTTTATTTATATATTTAATTTTTATATATTCATATATATATTAGATATATTTTAATTTTATTATATATAGAAATAAAGATAAATGGATAAAAGATTTTTTTTACTTAGATAGATAAATGCGGCGCATTTGAGTGCAAGTGCGTCGGCTTTCTGGGTTTAAGTATGAACCCGGCATACTTTAAGAAAAGTACGCCGATTTTTCTAAAAATTTTATGTTTTCTTTTTTTTATATGTTTCAGATTATAACGAATTAAGCAGATAAAACTGAATAAGCGAGAATGATAAAAGGAAAATACAATCAATAAATGCAAATAACAATAATCAAAACAAAAACAAAAGTAAAAATTTTTAATCTTTTTTTTTCTTCGAAAATGATGATAAAATATATATACAAATTTACGTGGCTTATAATCAGATGATAATAAAACCTAACAAAAGCAGTTTTGGGGGTTTTTAAAACACTGAATTTAATCAGTTACGAAACAAGTTTGATCACAGGAAAAAGTGTGACGCACTGGAAAGTGAGTACGTCATACTTTCAGGTTTTACGAGGGAAGTGCGGCGCACAAAGAAAAATGTGCTTCGTACTTACAGACACATAACATAGAAATTCAGGAAATTAAGCACGTTTAAGCAAACAAATAGCACCCAAAAACAGCAACAAACTGATAACAACTTAAACAATTCTCCGGCAGCGGCGCCAAAAACTTGATGCGTGTTTTATAAGCTTTAAAGTTATAATACTAGAAATATCAATTTTGACTAAAAACAAAACACGGAAAAGTATACCCTTACATGTATAGTATAGTTTAAGGTAAGTCTAGGTCGTTCCACGAGAATTGAAGTTTTAACAGATTGTTATAAAGGTGCTAAGGTCAATATGATTGTCACGGATCAAATTAACCAAAATGTGCATATATTGAATATTGTAAAGAAAGCGATTAAGAGACGATTCAAGCAAATAATTAAAGCATGTTTGTTTAGGAAATGATCACTAAAACATAGAAGTGTTTAGGATAGTGTTTATAAGTTTAGAGAATAAAGATATCACAAGTTACAAATCTTTTCGGCCTTTAAATGTAACGAGTGAATATACTAGTTAATAACAACGAATCCTTTTGGCCTTTATATGTTATAATAACCAATATAATTAGAGGAATGATTAAACACATATATAAAAGAACCCTTTTGACCTATACTCTTATATAAAACATGTTTTACTAATTCAATAAACACATATCCAAACACTCCATATCAAAGATCACATATTGCCCAAACAAACATAAAACGACTACTCCATAATCGAACAAGTAACACGCATTTTAAACTAATAAAATTTAAAAACTTTCATATCAAAAGATAATAGAAGTGTACCAACGTTTACTAGATAAAAGATAGCGATTACAAGTTCTTCCAACTAAAAACTATTATCAATAACCCAAGATACCAACTACTATTGTCTCGAACCTCTAAGATGATGTCACCACACTTGTAGATTTGTGATTAGATGGTGTGGATTGATGGGAGAATTGCTGTGGAAATGTGTTTAAAATGGCATGGATTATGCCTCTATTTATAGGCTGTGCGAGGGTCCAAGTACGGCGCACTTATAAAAAAGTGCGACATACTTCTACCTATGTCGGTTAAGATAATTAATGTTGGGGAAATTGTGGTGTACAAATTTTAAAGTGCACCTTACTTTGTGATGGTGAAAAGTACGCCTTACTTCCAGAAAAGTGCGGCGTACTTCGCTTGATTCTTTCTCTAGTGAATTATATGTATGAAATATTTCATTCCAAGCACCCAAAGGGGGTATTTATAGGCTAAACATTACTTGGGGACCAAGATGGGGATGTATGTTGTCAGATTTGGGGCTAAATTCATGAACTAATTGCATCAGACAGAAAGTACGCCTTACTTATTGGAAAGTACGGTGTTTTTGGTAATTTTTCAATTCTTAAACATTTTTCAAAGTTGTAGATAATTGTTTCCCGGTCGCGTGGCCACCAGAATCGCGTCAAACGGAGTTCGTATGCTCAAGTTATGGCCAAAACATTGGACAGGTGTCAGGAAGCTTTTTGTTTGAGTTTACTTCTTCGTTTAAGCCCCATATCTTCGTGTTTTCTTTTGTTTTCTTCCACGACATGTACCATGAACCTACAATAGCAAATATAGTCTATTAAGTATCGAAAGTTCTTATAACTAACCAATAAATATAATAAAAAGCATAGATAACGCATATAGAAATATGTATAAAATGAGCGTTATCACGAAACATCCTTTGAGCATATACAACTCTTAATAGTACTAAACGCCTTTACAAATACCGACAAAGGTATGACTGTTTTTGAGACAGGTTGTCAAATGTAAGGAACCTGGTAAGGAAGCTAAATACGTAAACAATTATAAACAGTTGCTTTAAAATTTGAGCAGGAAAATCTAAAAGAAATTAATACCTTTATTATGAACGTGTTTTAGCAAAACGTAACTTGTAAATGTACAATGTTTATACCGTCTTCTTCATGCAACTTCAATGCATTTTTGATATTGCAACATCCCATGAACTGTTGAGAAAATAAAGATGTGGTGAGCTTTTTGTCCTCATAAAGCAAACAGATTTAAATTCTAATATGTAAAAAATAATTGTAACACCCCAAAAAAATGTGTCGCAGCAGAAATATGTCCGGGGGCGTTACTTCATAATACAACAGCACAAGATACAAGAGAACGACCTCTAAATGTGTCGTTTGAAAAGTAATCTCATTGATTTTCTTGAAATTGATCTAACATTTGTCTCATAATTGCATCACAATGAAAAGCTTGAAAACAACACAACGAGATTTGATCATTTGAATGTAGTAGACTCTAATGCATATCAAGTAGGCCAAGCATCTAATTCACCTGAGAAAAAC
>BQNB010173434.1:0-13362 GCA_026074375.1 Tanacetum coccineum
GTCCTATCTGCCAATTCCACTGTCAACCTAGTGTGAGCTAATTCGCCTAATCCTAAGTTAAGGTAGGTAGAGAGAGGCATAAAACTAACGCTAGCTCCTAAGTCAACAAGGGCATTGTCAAAGCAAGTATTATTAATAAAGCAAGGTAAGGTGAAACTCCCTTGGTCTTTCTCCTTTCGGGGTATGGTGTTATTGATATGTGAAGCCTCATAAGCTTCCGTGAATTTTAGTCCATAGTTCCCCTCTTCATCTTCACAATAATGATTATCCAAACGACTTGGAAAAGGAACCGTCGTTTGTCTTGACTCATATTGTCCAGTAGATACGGCGTATTGGGATGATCCAATATGGCGTATTGAGTATAAATCAGCTTCGATAGTGGTTGAAATCGACTTGACTTGGTCTCTCAGGTTTGTTTTAGTTGAGCTTGGTAGGCTTCCAAATCTATGCTTCCAAATCCTCTATCTTGTAGTACCTTGCTCATTTGCCCAATTTGTATCTCTAATATTTTAATTGATGCTCCTTGGTTCCTTATGGCGCATCTTGTCGTTGCTAGGATTTTCTTTGATCAAATTGGAATTTTTTTCGTGTCTCTTCGCTGATTTACTCATGAATTTACTCAGGGTATCTTCCATAGTTTGCCTTTGTTCTTTGTACGAAGGATTTGGGTTGTTCCTTTGATAGTACCTTGGAGCTGTTGCTCTATATCCCCCACCTTGAAAAGGTCCACCAAATTGCGTGTAGTAAGCTTCTTCTAGGGATTTCCATTCTTCTTTTAGTAGGAAATCTTTGGTGTAATGGGGGTCCTTTGCATTGTTCACATCCTACTTGATCAGCATAAACTTTTTCATTCACCTTCTTGATCTCTCTTCCTAGATTGTTTAGTTGTGCTTGTATAGTATCCAGTCCGTCAGCTCAGTACTTCTTCCTCTAGATGTTCCATTGTGCCATTTTTGAGAGTATTCTGCTATTTCTTGGATGGCCGTTGTAGCATCGGCAGCAGTCATGGTTGGAATGGCACCTCTTGAGTCAAGAATCTGTCGTGTTGAAATATCCAACCCATTGTAGAACAAAATTACCTCCTGCATCTCAGTCAAATAGTATTGAGGACACTTCATCAAGAGTTCTTTAAAGTGCTCCCATGCTTGATAAATGGTTTCATCTGGCTCTTGCTAAAAGTTGATGATTTTCTCCATTTTCTTCGCAGTTTGACCCAGCGTGGGAATATTTGTTTCAAACTTAGTTTTAACATCTTCCCAAGTTTTGATTAAACCAGTTGGTTCGTTTCTTAGCCAATGACTTGCGGCTCCAGTTTAAGGATATAGGGAAGACTCGGAGCCTTAGTTGATCTACAGTGATGTTAGGAACATGGAATAATTCAACGATTTCAAGAAGTTTCTCAATGTGTTCATTTGCTTCCTCATTATCCGAACCACTAAACGTGTTTTCTCGAAGCTCCTTAAAAATTGGCCTTTCAGTTCAAAACTATCATTTTCCTTAATTTTAGGCCTAAAAACTCCCGATCCATAGTCCGTTCGGGTCTTGCTCATTTATTGCTCCATGGTTTTCGCCATTGCTTCCACTTCTTCTTCCCCCAAGTATTCTTGGTCAGAAAGTAGATTGAAATTAGGCGATCTCAATTATTCAAGACTTAGAGTCTTGAAGTGTCTCCTTGATGATCGAAATTCTCATTCAGGTTCTTTGTAAGGTGTAAATTTCTGACAACCAATACGCCGTATCCATCAAGGAAGATACGGTGTATCCGTGCCTGCACTCACCAAAGACCATAAAGGAAAGAAGATCAATACGCCATATCCAGAAGAAGTTAATACGGAGTATTAAAGATTAAGTATGTAAATATTCTGGAAGATATTAAACGTGGTCCCTACTCCAAGAAACTCCAATACGCCGTATCCAATCCCTTGGATACATTGTATCGAACCGACTTCCAGACCCTATAAATACAAAACTCAAAAACGAGTTTTAAGTGTGCTAAATCATATTCTTGATAACTAAACCATAAAAGTTAATTTTCAGAAGAGAAAAAAAGCAGAAGAGGTCTTGCAACGCATTCCAATCCATATAAGACAACGTGTAATTTCTTATACTTTTGTAATCGTTCAGTTTTTGGTATCATTCGTTAACTCGGTTAGTTTACCTTGGCTAAAATAATTACTCTTGTATTAATTACGATGTTTGAAGGCTAATACCTTTAGGTATTAGCCATTATTATGAAGTTCTAAATGTTTGGTTTTGTTTATATCTCGATTGCTTAATTTATCGTTGTACGCTTGTTTATGTTTATCAATTCATACTTGTTTACGTGCTTTTGTATGCGACCTATCATTCAACTGGATCTAGTGATACGGACCAAGTAATCTAGATGCCGGGATAGCTCTCCATATAGTGATTTATACATCTAGAACAATTGGAAAACAAATATTATCCTTCTAAAATCGCGCTAAGGATACGCTTCTGGCTTAACTAGTTAACGGAAACTGCCTTTGGTTTATTAAACATGTTGACTAGTAGGTGAATCTAGATAATTTAACAAGTAATGTTTTGATTCCATTAGATAGTAGGACAACTGGACTACTAGTGTATAAATCGCCATTAAGCAGTAAGTGGGTAAAGTCTCTATGAGCTAGGATTTAACAAGATCACCATTGCTTTAATCCCTAAGATATATTATAATCAGGTAATAAGGATGCTTTATGCGGATGCTTTAATTGTGACAGAATTAATGTGTCTAGGTATTAGGATTAAGTCCCGCCTAAGTCTAAGAATGATATGCCTCTTCGAGATAAGTAATCATTGCACTGAATAAACAAACCAACGTTCTAATCGAATTAATGATGGCTAATATAGTTTTCTATCATAAGGCTCGACCGCTCTTTTATCTTATGTTAATTTGCTTGCGTGGGTTAAAGTGTCTTGAATTGATTATAGTCACCAAATAAACATGTGCCAGTCTCTCAGGCTGAAACCCCCCTTTTACCTATTAGAATTAGGATTAAAACTAACATAGGATTAGCATAGGTTTGACTTAGATTAGAATTAACTTAGATTAGATAAACCAAAATATAAATAAACTGAGAGATTTAACCTCGCTTCAAGTGTTCACACCCTACTTACCACGAATCTACCACCGACCGGGTACATTGCCCGTTAAAGTGTTGTTTTTGGTTAAGTCGGCAAAATATAAATTTAAAACTTGAACTATCATAAATAAACACCACACAATGATACATCAAGTTCGCTTGTTGAACTTCTTGTCATGCACTACCTGTTAGAAGGGATAAACAATCAGTAGGATTTTCTCTGAAGAAAGATAGAAAAATTTTTAGCACGGAAATCAAATATGAAAACTAAGATTCTGTTCTAGATGATTGGTACGCCGTATTCAATAGAAGTGAATACGTCGTATTAATCAGTTGAATGAATACGTTGTATTGGACAAAAGGTTGGATACGCCGTATCCGATGGAAGTGGATACGCCGTATCGAGTTATCGACCAGAACAGTATATTAGCAAAACAATTAAATTAAACACACAAATTATACAAGCAAACAATTAAACTAACAAATATACAAAATATACAGGATATACAAGAATATACACTAATCTAATTAACACTACTCCTAAGGGTTAGATCTAATCTAAAAACCAAAACATAAAATAAAAATCAAGATTAATTTTCACTCCCCGGCAGCGGGTCTAAAAACTTGATGTGTCGTTGTGTGGTGTTTATTTATGATAGTTCAAGTTTTAAATTTATATTTTTCTGACTTAACCAAAAACAACATTTTAACGGGCAGTGTACCTAGTCGGTGGTAGATTCATGGTAAGTAGGGTGTCGAACACTTGAAGCGAGGTTAAATCTCTTAATTTATTTATATTTTAGTTATCTAATCTAAGTTAATTCTAATCTAAGTCAAACCTATGCTAATCCTATGTTAGTTCTAATCCTAATTCTGCTAGGTATAAGGGGGGTTTCAGCGTGAGAGACAGGAACGGGTTTGGTCGGTGACTACAATCAATTCAAGACACTTTAACCTATGCAAGCAAATTAACATAAGATAAAAGAGCGGTCAAGCCTTATGATAGAAAACTGTGTTAGCCATCATTAATCCTATTAGAACGTTGGTTTGTTTATTCAGTGCAATGATTACTTATCTCGAAGAGGCTTATCATTCTTAGACTTAGGCGGAACTTCATCCTAAGACCTAGACACATTAATTCTGTCACAATTAAAGCATCCGCATAAAGCATCCTTATTTTCTGATTATAATCTATCTTGGGGATTAAAGCAATGGTGATCTTGTTAAACCCTAGCTCGTAGAGACTTTACCCACTTATCGCTTAATGGCAATTTATACACTTGTAGTCCACTTGTCTAACTATCTAATGGAATCAGAATGTTATTTGTTGAATTATCTAGGTCACCTGCTATTCAACACGATCAATAAACCATCGGTAATATCCAATTAACTAGTTAAGCCCAAAGCGTATCCTAGACACAGACTTAGAAGGACAATACTTGTGTAACTATTGATCTAGATGTATAAATTACTATATGGAGAGATATCCCGGACTCTAGATCTGCTTGGTCCACTTTACTAGATCTAGTTGAATGATAGGTCGCATACAAAAGAGCGTAAACAAGTATAAATTGATAAACATAAACAAGCACTCAACGATAAATCAAGAAATCGATATAAACAAATACCAAACATTCAGATCTTCATAATAATGGTTAACACCCGAAGGTATTAGCCTTCAAACATCATAATAAATACAAGAGTATTTATTTAGCCAAGGTAAACTAATCGAGTTAACGAATGATTCTAAAAACTAAATGATTACTAAAGTATATGGAATTACACGATGTCTCCTATTGAATTGAATACGTTGCTCGACCTCTTCTGCTCTTTTTCTCCTCTGAAAATCGACTTTTGTGGTTAGGTATCGAGAATATGATTTAGCACACTTAAAAACTCGTTTTTGAGTTTTCTATTTATAAGGTCTGGAAGTCGGTTGAATACGGCGTATCCAACGGGTTGGATACGACGTATTGGGGATTTCTTAGAGTAGGGACCACGTTTAATATCTTCCAGAATATTATATTGATTCCATATCTTGAATACGGCGTATTGAGCTTATTTAGATATGACGTATTAGTCTTTGATCTTCTGTGGTCTTTGGTGAGAGCAGTCACGGATACGCCGTATCTTCTTGATGGATACGGCATATTGGTCTTCAGAATAGTAATCTTCAAAATATCTTCATTTAAGCTCTAGAATGCGCGCCTTTTGCTATCTTTCACTAATTACTCCATAATTACTGCAATTCTCAAATATAAATGATTAAGTAACAATTCTTTGCAATAACTATACAAAATGGGTAAATATTGTGGGATAAATGATGTATAAAATAGAGGTTATTTGATGTCATCAGTACCTACGGTTAATTAAACTAAACTAAACAAACTAATACAGGTCAGTCTGTTGAATACGCCGTATCATGTGCATGAATACGCCGTATTGACAGAATTGACAATAATGTTTTTAAAGTGCATAAAAAGTAAAGACTGATAACGTCTAGACAATCAATACGACGTATAGTATGGATCGGATATGCTGTATTGATATCTAGGAAGACTGACTCAATAAAATTAAATAACAATCCAGGTTGTCTCTCGGGAAGCACTTTTGTTTACAGTGAAGTCTTTAAGTTAGACTTTTCTTCAGCTTCTCCTCATTGTTATTTGGCGCGCGTCACCTTCCATCCGTTGTCCTTTTTCTGAAAAATATCTTGGTAGATTTTGGACATATTATCATCGTTTCTTTCCCAAATATCAAATTCATATTCTCTTATAGAAATATATTCTTCGTTGGGTCCAAGCGAGTACTGAATAGCTTCAAACTTTTTTGCCTTGCACCTTCTTTTGTTAGGTTGATCATCAATAGGATTAGATGTATTGCTATATTTGTGCTTTGTCTGACTTTGTTCATCTTCTTTTTTGGTGTCATTCTTTCCATATGTTATCAGATAAGGTTTGAAGAATGAGTCAGTAGTATTGTTACTACTCAAGATGCTATCATCCATTCGTCTCTTATTCCAATTCCCATTCATCCAAGCATGGAACAAAGTTTTTTAGTCCATCCATCAATTTTCTTATGATTTTTGAATGACGTGTTTACGTTTGATAAGAATTTAAGCGGATCAAGCCCCCAGTTATTTCCTTCGTCCAACATTTCATCTTCTCCAGCGTATGATTCGGGATAGAATCTACAGAAGAACGTCTCAACAAGTTTCTCCCAAGTGGTGATTTTTCCATCTCCCTCACTAATCCACCATTCTTTAGCATCATCAGCGAACGAGAGAGGAAAGACTTTCATTCGTAGTTGATGAGAATCCACACCAGGAATGTAGATCAAATCAACCATTTTTAGTACCTTAGCAATGTGTTCCACCACGTCTTCATTACACGTTCCGTGATATATATTCTTTCTTAATTCCACCAAAAATTCCTTGCTGAGTTCAATGTTTATGTCGTTACTGGTGATAGAAAGATTTGATTCAGTTGGAGCTTTTTCCATGTTATCATAGAGGAATTGGTTCAACCATGACTTCATGTAGTTCCTTCTTCAATCAACTAGCTCTGATAAGTTCTTCCTGTAACAAGGGTAAAAATATCAGCAGGATTTTCTCTAAAGAAAGATAGAAAAAAATTTGGCGCAAAAATCAAATATGAACACTAGTGTTACTGTTTCAGATGATCGACACGCCGTATCCAATGGAAATGGATACGCCATATTGATCTTTTGAGTGAATACACTATATTGGACAGAAGGTTAGATACGCCGTATCCAATGGAAGTGGATACGACGTATCGATTTATCAACCAGAACAGTGTATTTAGGAAAACAATTAACTACGCAAATAATTATACACACAAATATATAAGCAATCAATTAACAAATACACAAAAAATACAGAATATACAAGAATATACATAAATTTAATTTACACTACTCCTAAGGGTTAGATCTAATCTAATGTTAAAAACTAAAACATAAAATAAAAATCAAGATTAATTTTCACTCTCCGGCAACGGTGCCAAAAACTTGATGTGCCGTTGTGTGGTGTATATATTATGATTCAAGTTTTAAATTTATATTTTGCCGACTTAACCAAAAACAACACTTTAACGGGAAGTGTACCCGATCGATGGTAGTTTCATGGTAAGTAGGGTGTCAAACACTAGAAGCGAGGTTAAATCTCTTAATTTATTTATATTTTGGTTATCTAATCTAAGTTAATTCTAATCTAAGTCAAACCTATGCTAATCCTATGTTAGTCCTGATCCTAATTCTAACTGATAAAAGGGGGGTTTTAGCCTGAGAGACTGGCATGAGTTTAGTTGGTGACTACAATTAATTCAAGACACTTTAACCTACACAAGCTAATTAACAAAAGATAAAAGAGTGGTCGAGCCTTATGATAGAAAATTGTATTAGCCATCATTAATCCGCTTAGAAGTTGGTTTGTTTATTAAGTGCAATGATTACTTATCTCGAAGAGGCATATCATTCTTAGACTTAGGCGGGACTTCATCCTAAGACCTAGACACATTAATTCTGTCACAATTAAAGCATCCGCATAAAGCATCCTTATTACCTGATTATAATCTATCTTAGGGATTAAAGCAATGGTGGTCTTGTTAAACCCTAGCTCATAGAGACTTTACCCACTTACTGCTTAATGGCAATCTATACTCTAGTAGTCCATTTGTCTAACTATCCAATAGAATTAGAACATTATTTGTTGAATTATCTAGATTCACCTACTAGTCAACATGTTCAATAAACCAAAGGCAATATCCAATTAACTAGTTAAGCCTGAAGCGTATCCTAGACACAGATTTAGTAGGACAATATTTGTGATCCTATGATTCTAGATGTATAAATCACTATATGGAGAGCTATCCCAGACTCTAGATTACTTGGTCTGTATCACTAGATCCAGTTGAATGATAGGTCGCATACAAAAGCACGTAAACAAGTATAAATTGATAAACATAAACAAACATACAACGATAAATTAAGAAATCAAGATATAAACAAAACCAAACATTCAGATCTTCATAATAATGGCTAATACCCAAAGGTATTAGCCTTCAAACATCATAATTAATACAAGAGTAATTGTTTTAGCCAAGGTAAACTAACCGAGTTAACGAATGATACCAAAAACTGAACGATTACAAAAGTATAAGAAATTACATGTTGTCTCCTATGGATTGGAATGCATTGCAAGACCTCTTCTGCTCTTTGTCTCTTTTAAAAATTAATTTATGTGGTTTAGGTATCAAGAATATGATTTAGCACACTTAAAACTTGTTTTTGAGTTTTGTATTTATAGGGTCTGGAGTCGGTGTCGATACGGCGTATCCAAGGTATTGGATACGGCGTATTGGGGTTTCTTAGAGTAGGGACCACGTTTGATATCTTCCAGAATATTCACATACTATATCTACAATACGGCGTATTGGTCTTCTTTAGATACGACGTATTGAACAGGTTTCCTTTGTGGTCTTTGGTGAGTGCAGGAACGGATACGCCGTATCTTCCATGATGGATACGGCGTATAGGTTGTCAGAATAGTTATCTACAAAATATCTTCGTTTAAGCTCCAGAATGCGCGCCTTTTAGTCAAGTTTCACCAAGTACTGGTTACGGCGGTTTGAATCTTCTTTACTTTGTGGGTACTTGGGTGGTCTGATTCCGGAGTGATTTTGGGACGGACCGACAGGTATCTTTCCTTTGTTGTATTGATTACTTGAGTTTTGGTTTCAGATTGTTTAATTCTTCCTTAATATTATAGTTTTTTTTTTTCTTTTTTTTTAATGCTCAGGGAATGCGCGCCAAAACCGTTTAAGCTCCAGAATGCGCATCTTTTGCTAATATTCACCAAGTACTCCGTAATTACTGTAATTCTCAAATATGAATGATTAAGTAACAATTCTTTGCAATAATAATACAAAATCGGTTAATTACATGGGATAAATGACGCTATAAAATAGTCGTTATTTGATGTCATCAGTGTCACTCACAATGTCTTAGGAAAGTTTAGGGACATTATGTCAATCACAATGTCCTAGAAAAGTTTAGTATTTATATAAACAGCTTCTATATAAATAGGTGAGGAAAATATACGTAAGGAAAACGTAACCATAGAGAAAAGATAAACGCTATACAAACGTAAGCTCATATAAAAATAGGGCTCATGGACAAAAATAAACGCAATGCAACATAACCGTAGGGAAAGATAAACGCAGGGTAGAGATAAACCCATAACATAGCAGGCTCAAGACAAAATGGTACTCATGTATACGCCATAGAAAAAGCATGTATAAGACACACGTAAATACACATAAGGATCACATACTGGTTATAGACCAGACCTAATATGCTACCTGGTTCTCTATAACCTTGGCTGTGAATACCAATCTGTCACACCCCCAAATCGGACTTGGACGGAATACATGTCCTAGGGCGTGACATCATAATATTTCAAACACAAGGCAAACGGAACGACCACTAATGGATGTTTTGAAAATCATAACTCGTTGCATTTATTAAAAATAAGAAAGGCTTACAAGATTTCAAATGAAATTAAAATGTTGCAAATGCGAAATTTAAGTTTTAAAAAGGCAACAGGTATGAAGGATAAATAAAGTCTTGAAAGATGATATCATATTGCATGTAGACTCCACATAGCATATCAGAGAAGTCCAAAGCTAAACACCTAAAAAACATGCTTAAAACGGTCAACATAAAGTTGGTGAATTCATAGGTTTAAGTAACGTATTTACGAGGCTAAAAAATATTTAGTGAATACTACTTCACTCACAGTAGTATGGAAAATTGATGAGGTGTCATTTTATACACTTTTTCGGGGTCGTTTAACCCTCAAAATCATGTGTTTATGCCCAAAATAGGTACTTAATCGTTCCTTTTTAGGTATTTCTCATTCGGAAGGCATTTGGATAAATTACATGTGACTTGGGCTCATTTGGAGAAGAAACGGACAAGATTACAAACCAACACCAAGACTCTTGAAGATTTGTGCTCACAGAGCCTGGAGATGGAGTCACAAGCTATACACGACGACGTCACAACTCATCAAGTGACGGCGTCACATCATTTTATGATGGCGTCAGCCCATACCGACTCAAACGCATATCTAGAAGATTCTTCTTACGATGGCGTCATGACTAAAACGCGACGCCGTCATGTCGTTTTTCCTATATATACAAACCCGAATTTAGTGTTTTGAGTGTGTAACATTAGAATAAAAAAAGGGTACGAACCCTAGTTCGTTTAGCAGATGTAAGAGATGATTTTAAGGCTTAAAACCCCTATTGTACTTCTGCCAATTCATGTTTTAATCAAGTAAGGTTTACTTAATCATTCAATATGTCTATGTGTTGTTTGATTTATTGTTCTTGCTTTATCTTTAACATGCTTAGCTAAACCTCCTATTGTGTTTATTTATGATTGTATGAAACCTAGAATGTAGATCTTAGTGGTGTTGCTTTTTGTGATGGATGTGCATGTTAGGTCTTAGAAAACCAGCTTTTGTCTGCATCGCTGTTGATATGTCTAGGGAAACGTGATTATGTAGAAAGGATACCATCGGGTAACAGTCTTCATACTACCTTGCCCCCTAATATGGTTGATCCACTCTTAATATATTTCACATGCACTTAGTGTACTCCTAGGGGCCGTGTAATAGTCTTCATACTACCTTGCATGTGCATTGCTCTAGCGGCATACTAAGTAGACGGCGGGTTCGTGTAATTCGTTCATGCTTTAGGAAATAGTTACACAGATCATCACAAGTGTGACAAGGCAACAACACTAGGAGAAGCAATCTAGGGAGTAATACATGATTAAATAAACACAGTGTTTTATCTTATTTTTATCATGAGTAGCTTAGTTAATATTTAGTTTAAATAGCTAAAACCAAACCTGTCTCCAATTATATGATTTACTTGCTTTCCATAAAATATAAAATTACAAAAATAATCTTCTCTCAACCCTTAGAATTCTGTTAGACCCTGATCAAGCCTTCCCAACCTATTCCTCGAGTGAACGATAAACAACCCTGAGTCTTGCCTATACTACACTACAACGATTAGGTGCACTGCCTAGGGAGTTGTAAAACTTCTCGTGTAGAAGTCCTACGACGACCGCACATCAAGTTTTTGGCGCCGCCGCCCGAGGAATAGTTAGGTATTGATCATAGTTTAGCTTAGTTCTACTTACTTGAATCCTTTCAAGTAAGAATTTAATTCCTGCACATTACCTTTCTTGTAGTATATCTTTTCTTCGTTAAATCTGTTTCGTTAATCTATCACCATGACACGTAGCACCGTTAAAAAGTTAAAGGAACCTCTCGATGAACCCGAAAGAGAATTTTGAAGGGTTAGGAGAGCTGCTTTGCGATCACATCAAAACGATTCTCTTGCTATTGCCAGAAGAAACCTCTTTGACGCTGAAGCATCTTCGTCTAACAACACCGAACCTAAACCGCCAACCCCTCCCAAGGCCTTGCATGAACATTCTCGCCCCACATCCTCTGGTTTCCAAAATCCAATCACCGTTCCAACTGAACAAACTGAAAGAATCGTTGACTCACCCGACATCTGGTTGATTCAAAATACATGCACTTTCTAGGGACTAAGAATCGAGGACCCCTTCAGCCATGTTAAACACTATCTAAGTATTGTTGATAACGTATAAGCGGACGGAGCCACAAGGGATACATCTAGGTTAAGATTCTTCTATTTCTCCCTTAAAGGAAAAGTGGCATAATGGATTGACAAAATACCACTCACTCAAATCACAATGTGAGATCATCTCGTATCCCGATTCCTTGACCATTTCTTTCTAGTATGACATACCTCAGCCCTTAGAGATTTAATCCTTCGATTCAAACAAAGGGATGACGAACCTATCAAAAGCGCTTGGATCTGTTTCCAAGACTTAATCAAACAGGTGCCTCATCATGGAATACAAAAATGGCTTCTAGTTCAAATCTTTAATGACAACATATCTCAGATCAACCACTGTAAGCTCGACCAATTCACCCAATTCTGCTTCAGCTCCGTCACTGAAGAAGAGGGATGGAATAGAATTGAAGAGTACGTCTAGTACCAAGATGATCTATTGGATGAACCATCACCCTCCATGAACGTTTCTTCCATCTCAGAAGCAATGCAACCTACACTCAGATGTCGTTTAAAAAGATCCTGTAAGCAAATCTCTTTCCTCAAAACACCTACTCGAGAGGTTGGGCTTAAAAACTGCTACCTGATTTGAGATTACTATGGAGTATCCTATAAGGATGATGAATGTGAGCTTAGTAACCCATCTAAACAGGTATGCTTGTCTGGAGGATACATCTACAATGATCCTACCCTTCTAAGATTCTATCAGAACGACGACACCTCACCATGGGGGAACAGAAAACGTAAGGAAAAGGGAGAGGATGGCCCCGAATAGACTATTAGAAGTAAGTTTGAAAATGAGCTCGCCAACTTCATGCTCGAGAAAAAGTTTCGCACAAAAGGGATAGGAGACATGCTTGTCCAACACCGTAAGGGATTGCGTGAACAATACTTCCAAATTCTCTCAGCAATCGACATAAGTAAAACTCCTAAAACTGAAGCACCAACTCTCGCCATAACAACTAGATCAGGAATTAGCACACGAGACCTAGCTTTTCTAGCCCCACCATGACCTGCGACTAACAACTTCATAGAGGGGGAAACCAAAAAAGAAAAGCCTAAGGGCATAGAACAGAGCACTACACAAGAACCCATTCCCCGGTCATCCATCTTTTACCAACCCTCAAAGACATCCAATCCACTTTTCCCGTCCAGATTAAATAAGTAGAAGAAGGACGACGAGGATGATCGTCTCCTCTCAATCTTTAAGCAAATTTACATAAATCTTCCATTTCTTGAAGCTATGATTCACATGCCTAAGGGAGCTAATGTTTTGAAAGATCTACTTTCGCATAAGGAGAAACTTAAGAAAGCGGCCTCTCGGTTAAACTCAGTGAGGAGTGTTCCACTATTATTCAAAGGAGTCTACCCCTAAAAGAAGGAGACCCAGGTAGCTTCATACTGCCATGTCTCATCGGACCCATGGCAGTAAAGAATGCCCTAGCTGATTTAGGAGCAAGTATCAATCTCATGCCACATTCTCTCTTTTAACGATTAGGAATTTCTAAACTTAAACCCACCAAAATGAGTATCCAGCTGTCCGACCGGTCTATCAAATACCC
>BQNB010173435.1:0-13362 GCA_026074375.1 Tanacetum coccineum
CTTTTGTCACACACGAAACTTTTCGCGTGTGTGACTATATGTATATAGTCACACATTTTTGGTGTGACCAATCCCAAAATTTTGTACTAGTGACGATAACATATCGACTCATCCGTTGAACATCTAATGTGTAACGATAACATATCGACTCATCCGTTGGACATCTAATGTACAACGATAACATATCGACTCATCCGTTGAACATCTAATGTGTAACGATAACATATCGACTCATCCGTTGGACATCTAATGTACAACGATAACATATCGACTCATCCGTTGGAAATCTAACGTACAATGATAACATATCCATTCATTCGTTGAACATCTAATGTGTAACGATAACATATCGACTCATCCGTTGGACATCTAATGTACAACGATAACATATCGACTCATCCGTTGGACATCTAATGTACAACGATAGCATCTCGACTTATCCGTTGGACGTCTAATGTACAACGATAGCATCTCGACTCATCCGTTGAACGTCTAATGTACAACGATACCCTATCGACTCATCCGTTGAACATCTAATGTACAACGATAGCATCTCGACTCATCCGTTGACAATTTTTGGATTAATTAATTGTGAATTTATAAATTTGGTAATTTCGCATTAATTTCAGGTATTTTAAATAAAAAAGTAAGGTATGTAATATTTTGGAGTTTTAAGAATGAAATTTGATTGAGGATGAAAATTTTGGTTGGGTGGTTAATGGATAATGAAAGTAAGGTTTTTAAAGAAGATAAAGATGAAGGGTGCGTTTGTTGAAACTAGCATTAGCAGTTAGCAGTTAGCAGTAAGCAGTTAGCATTAGCAGTTAGCAGTAGCAGTTAGCAGTAGCAGTTAGCAGTTAGCTGTAGCAGTTAAATTTATAAACGTGTTTGGTAGAATAGTTGTAACTGTAATTTTAATGTGTAAAATGACATAACGCTAAATGTTAAATGCTAAATGCTTATTCAAAGAGCATTGAGCAATTAGCGTTTTTATAATTTTATAAATGCTAAATGTTTTCTTCTAAACAAGCTTTATAATAATAATGCTAAATACTAAACGCTAATTGCTCAAAAATGCTCTTAAGAGCTGTCTTTCAAACATACCCGAAGTATGAAAATTGGAAAAAATAAGAAGTAAAAAAGTTTGGTATTGTATAGTATTAAATTTCGGGTGGATGAATTAATGAGGTTAGTAGAGTATGTCAAAACCACGTAATTGCATAGCAAGTTGGTCCCACTTTAAAGCACCACCTATAAAGCACCATATTTAATCAATTTTTTCCTTTTGCTTACTCCTTCCGTCTCATTTTTATTGTTCACGTTTCTTTTTTATGATGTCCCAATTTAATTGTCCACTATTAAAAATTGATAGGGAAATTTGATCAAGTTTACTATATTACCCTTGTTTAAAATTATTATTACAAACTTTAAAGAAGACTTTAATTAATTACCTAAGGGTAAAACTGTCATTTTGTCAAAAAGTAAGAAAGAGAAAGCAGTAATAAATACACTTTTATTAAACTGTGTATTTTTTGTCGGGGGACAATAATTTTGGGACGGAGGGAGTATTTGCTGGAAAGATAATAAATCAAAATATGATGCGCAAGCAACATGCATAGCGCACTAAAATGGACAAAAGTGTAATTGTTTGTCATATGGGTAGAAACTGGAAAAATCAGTATTGCATAAATACTATATTGATAATTGTTTTAAAGTTTAAGTAATGGTCAATACAAAATACTACTTCTTTCGTTCTAAATTTATAGTATACGTTTTCTTTTTGGGTTTATCTAACCAATGCTCTCAAGGCAATAGTTTAGACGATTAAATAAGGAAACTTTAAATTCATTAAATTAAAAATCACAACTAATTATGGGAAATAATAAGCTATATTAAATGTATTTTTTAATTTAAAAGTAAAGTTTAAGATGTATTAATGCACCTTAACCAATGCCCTTAAGGCACCCGTTAGATAATTTTTTTTTATGATGTCCCAATTTAATTGTCCAGTACTAAAAATATATATGAAAATTTGATCAAGTTTACTATATTATACTTGTTTTAAATTATTATTACAAAATTTAAAGAAAATTTTAATTTATTAGCTAATGTTAAACTGTCATTCTATTAAAAATTAATAAAGAAAAAACAGTAATAAATGCACTTTATTTAAACTGTATTTTTTTTAAAACAGTAATTTTGAGACGAAAAGAGTAGTAGGTGAAATGAATGACCATTATTTATGGTACAAAGACAAGTGGTTACATGATCTATATATCTATACTACTTATAAAGAGAATTTAGGATTCTCTTGAAAGTTAAAAAACTACTATAATAAGAAATGTTGAAAATTAAATGCATGTAATCACTACTAACATTTCTTTAATAGGAAATGTTAAAAAATTTAATGCATAGAATCACTTTGTATATTCTGTCAACCTGGACTTATTAATGTAGTCAACCTGGAAATTATTACTGTGTCAAATAAGTTGTAACCGTTTTCATACATTAATACTGAAAATTAAATGGCCACTTGTAACAGATACAACTCATTTCAAAAACTTTGTAACAGCCAACCTGAAATCATATATAAACTATAGGCACTCCATTTCTCTTTTCTATCTAAAACAAAAACATACAGCACTCCCGTACTCCACACCACCAACACCACTGCACATTCCGCCTCCACAACCATCAGGACCTCCGCACATTGATGTTAAGATTCAAACACCCCACACTCTCTCCTTTACGCCAGAAACACTTACAAAAACACGCACGGTACACTCTTTTGTATCTCACACAAGAGCAAATAGCTCATCTGCATCTCTTACCATTTCTCTCTAACAGACTAGAAGAACACACAAGAACACATCATAGATCTTGACCAAGAAACTAAAACAAAAGAACATACAACAAACCTTCCCGATACCTCATTGAGAGATCTTGAAGACCTAAAACACAAAAGAGGTATCATTACAGATCTGTAACAAAAACCCAAATGCAAACCTAGATCTAAGTCACAATCACCCCCTTCCTATCATCCACAACAAATCCGACTCGATCTAAAATCCTATCATCCTTGTCATCTCAATAACTCATACCAAACGAAAAGTAACAAAAACAGAAAATCATAACTGAAAAAAGAACACGAAACGAACAGTAATTTTCAATCTCAGTTTTAGTTATTTCTTTCACATCTTTTAAAAAGATTTCATGAACCAAAGGGTCTTAAGAAAACCAATAACATCATTGATTGAATTTTTGAAGCATAAACTTCTTTCAATATTCGAAATTAAAAAGATAAAACAAGAACAAGATTGTTCAAGCCCTCTTTTTGTTTCGGTAAAACGAAAAACAAGAAACAAAAATATCATCAACGAAACCTACTTGCTCATCTTGTGTTGACAGTAATTGTTATCTTCATGGGTTCAACGTTGGTTGTGTTTCATTCGAACACGAATCAACAAGAGACTAAGTTTATCTTTTGGAGGTATAAAAATAGAAACATAAGATGTATTTGTGATTAAGTTGTGGCGTGCGTGTGTTGTGAGATTTGTTGAGAGAGAGGAGTGGATCTGTGACTAAGTAAAACAAGATAAGAGAGGGGCGTTTTATCTATGTTAGGGTTTCATATATGTGTGAGTAAGTGTTATATAACTGTGTTTTTTAATTTTTTAATTGATAAAATAGGCCTTCTATACCGAAAATTGTCATAACAGTCTTTTTGGGATGTGTATTAAGAATTGGGCTGAAATTGAGATAGCACAAGTATTAATTTTGTGGTATAATTGCTTTTTGGACTACGGGTTTTTGCGGGTAGATAATTTTTAGATCATGGTATTCATCTCCTTTGTATTTGTTTGATTATCGAGTTGTAATAGACTGGTTTTTTATTTTCGATTTCATCGATTTTGAAGTTACTACAGGATTCTCATTTTCGATACATACTTTTCAAATTTCGGTTTCATCGAATTTGTGTAGTACCGAGTTTTATATTTTCGGTAAAGTGCTAAAACGCTTGTGAATTGATTGTGTTCACATTTTCGGTTTATCGATCTTGTGATTCATTTTCAATTCAAATTTGGTAAAACTCACATTTTCGGTTGTATTGAATTTGTGGAGCTCGTAACCAATTACATAAAGTTACTCAAACCTTAAATTGTCGTTTTCCAGGATGTTGTCGTTGCAAGGAAAGCATAAAATTAAAAATATTGTTCGCCAAAAATTATGTTACAAGGTACCCGCCGCCGCAACGCGCGAGTACCTGCTAGTATATCACCAAAGACCATGGTACCTCTTGTCTCATTAAGTTTTTTTTTCTTTAAATGCCGTTTAAAATAACATACTTTTTATTTTGTTTGTTTAAGTTAATGAACTTATGAAAAATGACGTTTGGGTAACTAAGTTTATAAAATTATACGTATTAATTTTTGAACTTAATGAACATGAAATTTATGTTACCGAACTTATCCAAATTATGCGTTCAAATCACTCATTTTGACACTGAAATTATATAATAATAATTTAACTGTCAATTCTTATAAATTTAACCCAAACAAGGTTTTTAGCCCGCGCTTCGCCGCGAAGCGCGGGGCTAAATGTCGTTGAGTCAAGAGGAATCTCGCTTGTGTTTTGCTTGACAGAAGTAGAATGAATATGTAGAATCAGTAAGTTAAGTGAGTTACAAAAGCATATGTAAGTGTCAAGATTTAACATAAAGCATGTTCCAAAATGTAGTAAGCCACGTCTAAGTGTACAGATTTAACATGAACCATGTACCAAAATGCAAGACATTGCTTTTTGAACATTTTCCCCAGTTGCTGTTGGGAGAGAATCCAAGAACGACGTTGTGAGACAGCCGTTATTATCTATTGCTGAAGTGCCTATGCGTGACCTCGGATTCCACAATAGCAGTAATAATATGTATCGAGTAGCTACAACATACTTTTTATGATACCTCAATTATTTTACATACAAATTCTTAGAAATCAAAATTTGATAAAACACTCAGACGGCTCATTATCTTATTTTTGAAAGTTTGCAACTTTAAAACAGACTAAGCACATCTGATAATTTCCATATCATGTAACCACTTCAAAATTTCAATGCCAAAGGTCCGGACACATAGTAGTGAGTTTTATACGATCATATCAGAGGGGTGGCTAGGGTTTTGGAAGTCGCTGACCTAACGAAAGTTGTTGAAGGTGCTCATTCTCTTGTTCCCAGTATGCAAACTCTGACGTAATGTTGCAGCATCAAGCGCGACAATTTCTGAACAGCAGATCTTTTGGCCAAGTGTGCTGAACTGGTCTTCTTTTTCATTTAGAATCGTCAGGCGAATCCAAAGACATTTGGAAAAAGATTTGTTGACCGGGCACCGACGACGCCTCTGAAATATCATATGCTGGTAACTGTGGTGTGTCTGTGTTACCTGTAAATTTCAAGCTTAGGATCATTAACTGTGTTTTCAAAAACTGTAATCCATAAACAAAAAATAGTTGAATTTTGCCGAAACGAAATAGAGAAAACTCTGACTAAGAATTGATTTTTCACTTGCAAATAAGTCGATAGGCACAAAATTAAGAAATCCAAAACAGATCTTATGTGAGGAGTCGTGGGCATTCATTTTCCTTAAATGTGTACGAAATATATTATTGAGAAATGTGTAATCGAAAATAAAAAGGTTTTAATTTCATTATCAACAATCTTATTAAAGAAAATATAATATATTTCATGACAATTTGATATTGGTTCGTGCATTCACATTCAAAAAATTTAAAGCACTCATATACATTTAGCATTTGTTTTAATTTCCAAAAGTACCTCTGGTGTTCCAATGCCAGTAAACGAATAAAGCCTTGTTGGTGTTACTGCCATCACATAGTATATAGTTACATTGCCCATGCTAGTTGTTTCCATCTATACAACATAATAGGTCTATATTAAGAACATTAGCACATACTTTAGCTATCACTATTTCTTAAAGAAGATATTGTAACTATGTAATTTCGGATAACAATCGTAATTAAGGAAAGCAAGATACCTGCAAGCCTTCAAAGGCTTCTGGGTATTCAGATAGTTCAAATAAAAACGATGTTTCCATTTGGTTGGTCTTAGTTACTTTGTCTTTTTACTATGTTCCACCCCCTGTTTAACCTTTTTTTTTTTAGTTAGGGTTCTCAACTAATCTTTTTTTGATATTAATAAATTGTTTTCCCTCTTATCTTTCTCATCAACAGCAATTTGCATGCAAGATTACCCATATCTGTCCCGTAACAGAAATAACCTTCTCGTGTGAAGCTGTTATTAAAAAATACAAATACGCAGCTTGCAATGTAAAACTGTTTTGGAAACTGGTCAGAAAATTGCATACTTGTTATAGGGAAATTTCAGGTACATTGGCCTTTGCATACTGTTGAATCTGGTGATCATGAATTAGCGATACTTCAGTGTTTGCGTCAACGGCAAGTTCCTCATTATCACCGAGGCTGTATACCATTGCAATTTAGAATTAATAAGAAGGAAAAGCCTTTAATTGTGAAAATGGGTTTTAGTTGAAAAAAAACTACATGAAAAAGATTGATATATGAGTGAATTTCCAATAGAAGTGTCTTACAAAAGTTATGGATTGAATGAAATGTGGAATCACTATGATGGGATTTCAAGATTTCATAGATGTACTGGGGAATACGGTGTTCTTATCATTCGCTGAAGATGGGGAATATGATGTTCCAATTTGCTCAACCCTACATCAAGATGTTTTGCTACTGAACATACATATGCTTATGAAATTAGTTAGTTTATCAAACAAATTAGTTAACTAAAATAGTTAACACGCATTATCAAACAGCACTTTTTTTAGCGGAAACAAAAGTTCATTACATGTACACGAAACACAGTCGAATAGTCTTGATACATATTCTATCACCAAATTCGGTTGTAACAAAGAGCATACGAAGACTTCCCATATTACCATAACCATGCACAATTCTATTCATATAAAATACCATTTACATAATCTTAGCTAAAGTGTTAAAGGGCTCTTTCGACGTGTTTTATAAAACTAAGTATTTGTTTATTTCGACCTGATGTCGTAGTAATTTGTTTTTAGAGCTAATGAGTCAAAATTTCCCAACTCCTAAAAGATTTCGACTATAATGACTTCAAACAGCCTTAGCTCATCAAGACATATCTCATGCAGCAATGCATCAAGTTTTACTTAAGTTAGGTATGTGAACATCGCTTCTTCAATTTTAACACTAAAAATAAATTTGCCTAAGCGCTGCCTAGAATGAGCATCATACTTTCAGTTATACTTTTATTGTAATAGCAGTCGAGTTTATAAATGCGTGAAATGTAGCAAGTTGTCACGGGCCAATAGTAAGTCTATATTAAAAAGCATGAAAGCCAAAACCCCCCTAAACATGACTTGTGGCTGATTCTAGTGACTTTGAGGGGCAGAAGGTATATTCAGGTAACTAAAGCACCAATTAAAGGAAGTAACTTAAACTACTGACAAAGGGAAAAAAAGCTTATGGTCACCATAGGATGCAAACGTAAGATGCGTTTTTCATAACTCTGACTATCCGAGTTTGTGCAATATGCATTTGAATATTCAATACTGCCTGCTGATGTGTACACAGGCGGTGTACAACGTACTTTATCGCCGATTGAAGTCATCTACATATAATACTCACTCTTATGATTACAACCTGTTAATTCGTTGTGGCATGGTGTTCTGTCTGCCAAGACAAGGATAGAGAGAACAAATGAGATAATAAGGTTTAATTTACTTAAAATATTACATCCGTTGAAATATGTGGTTGTGTATAAATGCCATACCTGTCTATATTATATCCTTCAAGATGTAGCGGATAGATCATTTATCCTGGATTCCTTTTGTTTACACACAGTCGGTTTGAACAATGATATATATGGCTCACGTATGCACATATTGAAATGCGAATTGATTAGATAAAGCTCTAGGTCTTGAATATTGTACCGTGCTAGAAACACTGCCATGGGCTGCGACCACAATCTGGGTGTGTGGGCGCTTGCCAAGTTTGCTGGCGTCGGTAAATCAAGTACAGTAAACAAACAGTTATCATCATCGCCTTCGAAAAGAGAAAGGCCATGTATCTTTTGCATAATGAGCCCACCACAAATCACTTTAGAACTCTGTATCTCTTAAAACATACGCAATTACAGATTATTCACAAATTCGTTTATGGCTTTCTTTTTTTAAGTTAGCAATCATTCTAGAGGGGTACGTAAACATCCGCCTATGGCTGCAACGCACATTATGGTTGCGGTGCCCCGTCTCAGAAACACGACTGGCAAAACTACGCTAAAGTAGTAATGTGTGTAGAAGCGCGACGTCGTTGAGGTAGTGTAAATGTATTATATAGTAACCATATTTGTTTATCGCTCTTTCTCTTTTAAGAAATATCGTCATCTGGAATGGACACAAACATACCCTGCTGGCTGTTCCCCAACTTAGGTAGGCTGCCGCTTGCTCACGATACGGTACAGCAAAACCTACGCTGTTTCAGGGCAAGCAAACGACAGAAGAAAAGAATCCAATGAATTTTGTATCTTTTGCGTAGACCCCCTATAATCATATAGTCGTTAACTCAAATGCCTAAACCAACGTGTAACCTTATCACACAAATTTGCGGCTCAAGATCTGCGATTGCGAGGACGGGACCAAAGCCTATTAGCAATCGTATACCCGCCAATGTCACACACCCCTTCACAAATGTCACCGCTCAATATAACCCCCCCCCCACACCAGATAAATACCCCCCCCCCATACCCCACGTGCCCCCCATCACTTACCCCCCCCCCCCCCAACCAAATTTAGATGGATGCGGCAACGAAAGATCGCGCGCGGGGGCATCGCGAAGAACGATCTCTGGTGAAGAATTATCTATCTATTGTATTTTATTAAACCCAGTACCTTTGACCGCAAAGCAAAGTATGTACACGACTCTCAATATCAACAGATCTTTAACCGCGTTGGGGGTTCATATGCATCACAAAACATATACCACCACATCATCACAACCATACGTCCATACCCAGCCTCAAAATCACATTTTTTCGTAATAAACTTTGGCTTAATTTATATATTATTTAAAATGAGTAACATAAGGTGGGCATGCTGTTATTTAGGCGCGTGCTGTCAACCGATACAGGACCTCATAGTACATGCCTAATGATGCCCCGATCCAACCCGGTACAAACCCCGGCCAGACTTCGCTGGTTGTTTAAATAAACGAACTAAGCAGCCGCTAAATACCAGCAAAGCATATAATAAGCACCATGTAATTTTATATCTGTTCAGACAATTAAAGAAACGAATAAAGAGGATACACTCGCCATGGCTGGAACCGCAATAGGTTGCCACGCTAAGATGCGAAGAATCTCATATTTACCTAATCCACTTAGAGTCATCACAGCCTCTAACAATTGATACCACTATGAAGCTCATATCATAAGTAGGATTTAGGGACAAATCGCACCATTAATCTGGGCCAAAACAAAATGACACAATTGTCATTTCTAGGAGTAAAAAGCTGGTGTTATTTATGTCTCATGGTCCACCAACAATACATCAACATTTTAAATTTAAGATTAGGGGTGCTTGTTTCGGTATGTAGCCTGTTTGGCTTATCTTGATTTCGAAGCTTAAGTTTGATAAGCTTACTTTTTATAGCTTAATTTTATCTAATAAGCCCTAAGCACCTTGCTTACTAAGCGAAACAAAACACCCCCTTACTTTACAATCTGCTCATTTAGCAGCTTACGAGCCTTGTACATGATCTCAATTCCACTTTCAATATAAAATAAGCTCATAAGTTAAAAGAGCCAGCAAAGGTAACAATCACCAAACAACACAACTTTTATAAAGAGTACCTTGCTTAGCTAAAGCTTATTACGCCCAAAAACAACCACCAAAAGCAACGATTACCAAATACCCGACAACACCAACTAAGCGGTAATCACCATTGTCACACGCCCATCATAACTTTAAGGGATGAGACAGATCTCAGAGAGAGACAGAGAGATGAGAGAGATCTCATATGTAAAAAAAATTAGATCTGCATATGGTTGTGATGATGTGGTGTTATATGTTTTGTGATGCACACGTACCCCACCTTTTGTACGGAAGTGGAGAGGAGGAAGTGGAATACAGATGGCAATTCGGAATCTGCTTAGTCACGTATGTTAGGCTAGTAGGTATGCTTAGTCACCACCGTTGCCGGAAAGTGAGATGCTGGCGTTAGGTGAGAACGAAAGTGGAGGGAAAGAGAGTAAAAGTGGGTCGGACCATTGTGGGTTGGGTCGCTGTGTGTGAGAGATGGTGTAGAGGCTCAGATAGGCTAACAATCGAAGAAACAGGATCCATCCGCCATGGCTGCAACTGTAATGAGTTGCCTTGCCAAGACGCGGATAATCTCAATTGCATCGAAGCCTTTCATACTCATCACAGCCTCCCACAACTGATATCACCACCATTTTAATTGCATTGGCAAGATGTGAGACCGTGCACACATGGAAGCCTCACAAAAATGAGCTACGAATCTTCCCCGCCAAGCATCTAGTTAAACCTATTAAAATTTGTAACAGCCTTGCAAAAATAGTCGCCTCGTCTAAAAAAGACCAAGAACACAATATAGTAAGAGTATTATAATCCCTTGTATCCGAGATTCGGTTGTCACATCATGAAACCAAACATCATCTTAAAAAACAAAGCCTCATGAAAACTAAAAAAGTTAACATCCAGGACTGGAAACCAATAGTTTGCTCCACCAAAACGGTGGCACCTACCACCAACCACCAAAACTGAAAACAAATACAATTAACTGTTCACTCTCAACCTAACCCCCCAATATAATTTAGGCAAAACATATTTGAAGAAATTTGTTAATGAACAAAGAATCAAACAAAAGATGTACCGATGGAGAGGAAGGAGAAGATATTGAGATAAGATCTAGTAGCTTTCATCGAAACCATATGAAAACGCAAACCACATATGCGAGATGAAAAACACCTAAAACCTAACACAGATAAATCCATGATTTCTTCCTTCAGAATCCAAATCATCTGCATGCGATCTAAGATGATCAACCCAAGCCAACAAACACCAACGTCACCAACCGACCAGCAACACCACACACACATAAACGGTGGCAATGAAGAGGTCGGCGACATCGAAGGGAGTTATGGCAACAAAAGAGACATGAATCCCTAACCAACCCTCATTCAATCAAACCGGATCAGTAGTACTTGCGTTAGAGAGAGAGAACACCATTTTAGAGTGAGAAACAGACTGGAGAGAGAGAGAGAGACAGATGGAGTGTTATTACATAATGGATTTAACACGCGTCAGAATGGGAAGAGTCGGGTAGAACCCGGGTCAATGACCATTAAATGGGAGCCTCGGGGGAACGATCTCCCTCTTTAATATATAAGTATAATAAATATAATGAAAGTTTGTGACCCTAAATGCATTTTTTTAAAAAGTTTAATGATGCATTTGTATATGAGCTTTGCTATATCATCCTACAATATATTCCTACATATCTTTCGACACACAATAATATTTTATGTTTTTTCTTTACTCATTATATCTCCGAATCTAAACCGTCTGTTGTGACACATGTCAGGATCCTGTAAGTAGGATGATTTGTAGGCATATCAAGTAGGAGGAAACTCTTATCGCCCAAAAGTCTAAAAGATAGGCAAGAGAAGTATTCTGACATCTTTTCGGTTTTGTATATGGTCAAAAACATAGTCAAGGTTTTAGGTAACCATGGATTCCAAACTTTGGGCCGATTGATCAACGGCTTGAACTTACCGTCACACAAACTCAAACCATGTAAAAACTCTTTTTTTTTCAAGAGGTTGACGTGACCAGTTCAAAGTTATTTCCACCTAGCAGGATTTGAATTTGAAACGTCACACATTTTAAAAATAATAATTACAAGTCTTTATGCCACTAAACCACGCTTAAGTGGTTACATGGTCAAGGTTTTGATGTGTGTTAAAATTTTGTAGTTGAATCTGCAAGACATGTGATTTATTACTTGTCTTACAACAAGGAAAAAGAACAAAAAGGAGCCAAACTATATTGAGGTCAAAATGATTTATGATCCCTTGCGTAAACCTTACGTGAACAGTGGGATAACCTACAAACCTTGTTGGCTCGGTTATACCTTAACTTTAAGGATACATATCATACATCGTCTAGGACTAATCTTGGAGTCTAGCCGTCTATGCTTGATTTATCAATTTTAATGTAATTGACATTTTATATGTGTCCATCTTTCTCATTTGAGCTAGTTTAAAAATACATGTTCACGACATATTTCGAACAATTAAACGAGAATTCAGCAATGATATTTGATTGTTGAATGAATATAGTTAATAATAATTTTGAAACATTTTAAAAGTTGACATTTCACATGTGAACTAGCTAACGGTTTGAAATTATTAAACTTGATGTTTTTTCGGGTAAGGTTATCCGAGTGGGGTAAATCTTTAACCTTTTTCGAATCCTTCACCACCATCAAAATGGTTACGATTCCTTTTATGAGAACATTACAACACGGCAACGCCTAACCACCAAGTCGACCTGTAAAGTATCATCGTTTTTATAAAAAAAAACCAAGAGATAGGTATGGTATTGACAAGATTGTTAGCAAGGAACAGTCGGCGTTTATTGCTGGTCGTCAAATTCTTGATGGCCCTGTTATTTAAGTTGAATTTTGTTCGTTTTCGAGTTGACCTGAATAACCTAAATTACATAATTTATACTTTTTATTTAATCACATAATTTTTTAGCGTAAAATTAATTTTCAAGCTTAAAAAATGTTATATCTATGTAGGAATAAGTTTTGATTTTTTTTTGTATATATACATATAATAAAAATATATATATTTATGTGATTTCAGTTCTCGATTCGCTTCACTTTTTGTTTTATCAAAACCATATTCAAACCAAAAAGAAAATATTTAATTCGGTTCAATTTAAGAAACGGGCAAATAACACAAAAATGCATTCAACTTGGGGTCTGTTTCAATCAAGGCACTCTACTTTTTTTTCTTGCACATAAAGGAGGTCAACTATTTTTTAGCCGATTTAGGTTTTTTTATCACTTCCCATTAAAAACTAACGGCCATTTCGTTATTTCTCTAAATGAATCTTTTATGAAATTTGAGGAGGTGTTTTGACACCAAATCCACTAAAAAAACCAAGAAGATCACCAAAGAAGAGAAGTGTCACAGCCATGAACAACGTAAAAGCTGCAAATTTTTATGAATTTAAAGCTTCAATTAAATTATAAGACAAAATTT